>PISX010012492.1:0-60544 GCA_004024625.1 Mellivora capensis | reverse complement strand
AAAAAAGAAAATAAGCCATTGAAATGATTTGTTTAGAACTCTTCACTTAAGACAAGCTCAAAATAAGAGTGTAACACAAACATTTAGACACAGGTAGAATGCTCATTTTCTAGCTGAGGGCATATGCCCTTGAAGAAACTGAACTTCTTTTTTCAAATTCCATTTTCTCTTCTCGCATTCAGGAAAGGAAGAACAAAATAAAATTTGGAAGTAACTAAATGTAGTCAATAGAAGATGCAGGAAAGTATATTCAGACTCTCAGTGAAATGTGAGCCACTAATAGACCTACTCAACTACTGAGGTCAGGAAGAACATTTGCCTAGCACAGAATCTGGCAGAGTGCCTTCAGCATCACGAGGACTATGAATGCCCATGACTCAAAATACCTAGAACCCAACAAGCAATTTCTAGGAAGTACTTCTGCTTCTGCCCCACTGTGGGGGGTTGTGATAAGCACGGGTAAGGAGAAAAGAAATCATGAGGAAATAAAGAGAGAGAGAGAGAGAGCTAGTGATATGCCTACATTTTATCTAAAACCGCTGCCACAAAGAGTAGACCAGTCCAAAGCATGGAAACACTAAAGAGGCATGTGATATGAGACAGAACTGATCAGCACCATTGATGTTTGTAACCAGACAAGTCTCTCTTACTGGTGCTGTCCTGTGTACTGCAGGTCTCCACTCAGTAAACACCAAGGGTTCCTCCACCCCTCTGCCCGCCCAGTGCCCTGAGTTCTTAAATCAAAAATGTTCCCATACATTGTGCAATGTTCCATGTGGGACAAAACTGTCTTTCCTTCCTCTTCTGAAAACCATGGACATAAACAGAAATAAATTAAAGTCCATGCAGTTTGAAATTTCAGTCTTTAAAAAGCATAGCTTCTGTGGCAGGAAAAAAAGGGGGGGAAATGTACAGAGTATTCCTCTAACAATTGGTTGGTGAAAGAGAAAATAATTAAAAGGAGAAAACATGGAAACTTTCATGAAGAAAGAGAGCCATAAATCAGAGAACACACTATCTCTTTCCCGTACCTCTGAAACAAATCATACCCACTAAAGAATGTGGACTTTCCTGCCCTGATAGAAATGCCATTAAACTCAAAGCCTTGTATACTACCCAAATTTGACCAAATGACTATGATGTGGAGAGCAAAGGCGAAAGAAAAATTATATTTCCTTACTATTTACCTTCTTAGAGTGTATTGACAAGTCCTTGAAACAGGCAAAGTTACATTCCTCTAGGAAGCAGCTGCCTCAATGTTAATACTTTGCTAAAAGCAAAAGACAATCTTAGCTTAACATTATCCCAAGCCTACAGGATTCTATAAGTCTGCTTCAACATATAAAGATGCCTTTGGAAAATTCCATTATCTCTACTCCACAAGATACCTGTTAGGAATCATTGTCCAAGAATAGGACCCACTATATATGTCTGAAGGGTCTCATGAAAAAGTTTTATTAGACAGTAATAAATGATATTTTCCCAACAATAACCAGCCCCTGGAGGTCCTGGAAACCTTGCTTCCAAAATTCCTTAGAGACTTAGGCTTTCCCTAACATCTTCCCAACTTGAAAGTATATAACCAGCCACTCATCACAGTCCCAGTGCAGCTCTTTCTGCCCATGAGTCCTTCCCCCATGCTTTAATAAAACCACCTTTTTTTGCACGGAAGATGTCTCAAGAATTCTTTCTTGGCTATTAGCTCTGAACGCCAACATTTTCCCACATCAGGTAGGTAAAAAATAAACCCATCAAAAGTAATTTTTAAATATCAAGAAATGAGGTCTAATATGCCTCAAAGAATTAAATAGTGTCCTAGAATAAAATCACCATAAAGCAAAAGACAACCATAAGATGGCTTTCAAATAATCACATTCAGTGTATTTATATATAATTACATGTGATTAAATATACATATATTCAGGGATAGGAGAATAGGAAAAAAATCACATTCAGTCAGAAAAAAAAAAGTGAAATCAAGAAGTTAAAATGAAAAGATGGCTAACTAAACTCAAAAAAAAGATATGAAAGGGAAAGGGAACATGATCTTTTTTTTTCCCTCTTTTACCTCACCAGGCACTAAAGAAAGGAAATATAAAGCTCTCAGTAATAAAAACTAAATTGGAAGAGAGATTATATTAATCAAGATTTCATAAAGGGCACTGAAGGAGAGCAAAACAAAAACTAAGAGAATAAAAAGGAGATAAAGACAGAGGTAAAAATATGTATACTGAATCCTCCTGCCATAAATGGAACATGCAATTCTCTTTTTAAAAAACATCCTGGTGTGTCTTCTGTTTGGTTAAGGATTTCACAACTTCAGCAATACTGACGTTTTGTATCATATAAATCTTTGTTGGGCTAGGAGTGGTAATCCTGTGCAAGGTGGGATGATCAGCTGCACTCCTGTCCTCTAATCATTAGATGCTGATAGCACCCCCACCCCCAAGTATCTCTAGATATTTTCAGAGTCCTAAAAGTTAGGGGTAGGGTGATCATTCCTAGCTGATGACCACAGACTTAGTGCTCACATGATGAAATATCTTGTCTGACTAGATGTCAAAGAGTAGAAATTAAAAAATGTTATATAGTCAATAGAGCAATGAATGATATAAATAGAACAGAAACAGAACTAAACAATATGGAAAATTGTTTTATGACAGTCTCACTTTGCAGAGCAGGAAAAATGTTTCTTAATGAATAGGTTTTTTTTTTTAAGATTTTATTTATTTATTTGACAGACAGAGACCACAAGTAGGCAGAGAGACAGCCAGAGAGAGAGGGGGAAACAGGCTCCCCACTGAGCAGAGAGCCTGATGCGGGGCTCGATCCCAGGACCCTGAGATCATGACCTGAGCCGAAGGCAGAGGCTTAACCCACTGAGCCACGCTGGCGCCCCTTTAATGAATAGTTTTATGTCAATTATTTATACCTATTTGGAAAAACATCAACTTGGACTCTTTTCTTTCCCTAATTATAAAATTTTAATCCAAAATAACTAAATCATAAATGTCAAAGAATGGAAGTGCAATCAAACTGTAAGCAGCAGTATAGAATAATAATCCCATAAATCAATAAACAATGTTTCTTATAAAAGATATTAAAAATATCTACTATAAATGATAGGATTGGTACATTTTGACCACAGCTAAATAATAACTTCAATTTATATGTAGATACAATAAAGAAAATTAAAAATCAGGCCACAAAATATAAGTTAACATTATAAAGATAGATTAGAGAGATAGATATGGATAGATAGATAGATACACAGATAGACAGACAACAGACAATATCTGTAGATATAGACAGATGTCCTGACAGAAGATACAGGGAACACATCAGAATATACAAAGTTCTTTTTTAGAGAAACAAGAAAGACAAAAGCAAAAGAGTATCAAGTATTGGTAGGGTGTAGAAATAGAAACACATATGTTCTTATTAGAATTTAAGTGGCATAATCAGTTTTGGAAATAATTGGGGATTTTCCAGAAACATTGAGCTAAAGCTATATGAGGAATGATGAAGGACTTTTTTTTTTTTTTTCACTGATCTCGGTAAAACATTGTTCCACGCTGTTGCTTCTAGCCCCTCTTGCCAATCTTAGAAAGTAACACCTGATCAAACTTAATTCCAACTCTGAAGACCCTTCATCTTATCCCACAATAAATACTTATATTTTCCAAGATTTTGAAGAGGGATCAAGCTATGAAATAAAACTAACTTTGGCCTTTCTTTATCTAACCGTATAAATTCTTCAGGACACTTGCTAGTATTCTGACACAACAGTATTCTGAAGCTGTTTTTACCTTGCAGTGTTCTTAAAAAAGAGGCAAGTTAACCACTTTTGTTCAGATTTTCTCTTTCAATATTTATGATCCAGAAATACTACTTTTTATGTACCCCCAAAAAACTTTTTCTTTTTTAAAGAAAAAAGAAATCCTCAAGTAATATTTATTGTGGTTCAATTTTTCATGATCTCAACTGGAAAAACATGTTTAAGTGTTATTTGATAATAATGAATGAATAAACAATGTCATGTGAAATTAAATATTAACTAGAGGTTAAAATAAAGCAAAGAATTGATAGTTCTATTTGGCTATGCTAAATTGGGACAAAAGACAGAGTGCAAAATGAATCACAGGAAAATATGTATACTAAAGATGGTCAAAATATACAGTTTCACAGTGTTGGTGGGAAAGTGAGTTGGTGCAGATACTTTGGAAAACAGTGTAGAGGTTCCTCAAAAAGTTAAAAATAGAGCTACCCTATGACCCAGCAATTGCACTACTGGGTGTTTACCCCAAAGACACAGATATAGTGAAAAGAAGGGCCATATGCACCCCAATGTTCATAGCAGCAATGTCTACAATAGCCAAACTGTGGGAAGTGCTGAGATGCCCTTCAACAGATGAATGGATAAAGAAGATGCACTCAATATACAATGGAATATTACTCAACCATCAGAAAGGATGAATACTCAACTTTTGCATCAACATGGATGGGACTGGATGAGATTATTCTAAGTGAAATAAGTCAAACAGAGAAAATAAATTCATGTGGTTTCACTTAATTTGTGGAATATAAGGAACAGCATGGAGGACATAAGAAAGAAATGAAGGGGGATAAATCAGAATGGGAGATGAATCATGAGAGACTATGGACTTCGGAAAACAAACTGAGGGTTTTAGAAGGGAGGAAGAGGAGGGAATGAGTGAGTCTGGTAGTGGGTATTAAGGAGGGCTCAGATTGCATGGAGCACTAGGTGTTACATGCAAACAATGAATCATGGAACACTATATCAAAAACTAATGATGTACTGTATGGTGACTAACAATATAATAAAAAATTAGGTTAAGTAGATTAAATAAATAACCATCCTTGTGAAAAAAAATATACAACTTCAAACAGTATATGACTATAGGAACCAATATATATGGAGGAAAAGTAAAGAACAGTGATGTGAGTATAAGGACAAAATATGAGTAATCTTTTTCACTGTGGGGCTGGAAAGGGGATAGCATGAGGAAGGGGGAGATGTGGGTGATGGTTCAAAGATCACAATTACATCCTATTTCCTAAAATGGTGGCTTTGACTTTTTTGTTCTCTGTCCCACATCATTTACATATATTTTCGTGTCTACTCTATATTTAAGAAACACCTGAAACCAAACAAAAGAATGAACCAGAAAAAGAGTTATGTAGAGATAGTTTAAAAGGAAGAAAGAAAAGAGAGTGGAAGAAGAAGGAACAGATTAACTCATATAATTCTTCTGTGGATTAAAGGCGATAAACTCTGGAAAAACCTTTTCAAGAACAAATCATTTTCAACTTCCGCATTTGCTTCCTGAGATTCATCTTTTCCTTCAAAGGGCAATTCATGGTGAAGATCTATTATAACACTACCCATGGAACTCTATACCCTGAGACTGTCTTATTGTTAAAAAAAAAAATGAAATAAATAAAGTTTACAAAGCTGTCTTTTAATGTTTTCTATTATATCATGGAGTTGTTTCATGTTTAATTAGTTTCCACACTCACTATTTTTGAAAAGATTCCATTATATGAAGAATACTATTTATATGCAATATTGCCTTTATTAGAAATCATTCAATCGATAGAGATTTATTTATGACAATTTTAAAATGAAAAATAATTATGTTTTCAGACATTTAAGGCTCTTAAATTTTAATATGGCATATAATAATCCAGTTGGATAGCTACTTACTAAGAATGGAGTAAAATTTCCTGAGTAAATGTATTATCCAAAGGCCATACCACTACTATTAAATGCTGTATTTTGCCATTACCAAACTGGATTAGAAGCATGAAATCTTTCTTTATTATAAGCAATAAAAGCAATTTGCCTGAACCTATTACAATATGTCTAATTTATTAACCAGATCTTGAAGTGCAATATGCTTAATAATTTATACTTTTGAACTACTTCTATGTGTCTTTTACTTTTTAAAGAGAAACATAACTGCTAGCTTACAGAAGAGTCATTATTCTAATTAGAAAAATACTGAAGGCTTAAAGTTCATTCAACAAATCAATATTTAATTAGCAATGTGTCAAACTGCAGATACCTGCTACTATAGTATATGTTACTAAAATGAGATGTTCGTTTATCATTGATGTAGCTGTGAAGAGTAGGTCACAGACATTCAAATAAAAATGGAATTAAGTACCCACATGGCACTGGAAAATTGCCAAAACTCCTCTTCTACTAAGAAGTCAATAGTGGAAATATGTCATCAGATTTCTAAACAAAACATTTCAGTTTTTGTCATTTTTATAGTTGGCTTTATGTATGTGACTAAAAGGAGCTTAACAGTGGTAAAATCACAGAGTGGAGTTTCACCAACTTCTATTAATTTAGATATTTATTTTTAATATTTTAAGCTTTTAATAAGAAAAGACATCCATAAGGGATTTTAGTTTTTGTGTTCTTTATGTGCTTTAATACATTTATATGATTACTACAGATACTGAAATCAATTATTTCTCTTACACTTGAAAAATGAATCAACATCAATGTCAGGTGAATCTCCCTGCATGAAGCAAGTTAGATGTAAAAAGTAAAAAAGAAAAAGAAAAAGGAAAAAAGAAAAATATTTATTATTTGTGGACTACCCAGAAGGAATACTGATTACATGAACACTATTTTGATAGTCTCATTTTCTATTAAATACACCTCTTTAGAAATATATAAGCCAATGTGTGTATTCAAAAATGTATGTATATTCCATTACACTTGATGAATACACTTATTGAGCATGAATATTAGTGCTATATTGATTTATATGCGAGATACTACCTTTGTATAAAATGATTTTCTAACTTGTGATATGTTCATATGATAGAATACTGTACAGAAGTTTTTTAAAAATTAAAAATGAATGTACTAATTAGGAACAAAATATTGAGATATGCAGTTGAGATATGGAAAATTGAATTTGAGCTAAATACGTTGAATTTAGATATACAGAGGGCATTCTGTGACATGGGAGGGCACAAATTAAGATATTTTGTATTGGAAAGTAATTATGAGCTTGGCAAATGTTAATTGTCTGATATGCCAAAAATTAAATAATACAATAATGACATTGAAAACTTGGGGTTGAGGAAAGAGAGAATGTGGCATTGATGGAAGGGAAATAAATATTTTTATAAGACAATCTCAAACCTTTACAAACCATAAGTGTCTTTAAAAATTATAAATATGCCTTATTTTAGCTATATCTCTCCATTAATAAGCCTATGCTTATTTATCTCTTTTCTCAATTAATGCAGCCCTATATCCCACAGTGTACATAAAACTAACCTAAATGCCTATTTTCATAAGCATTATTTATTTCAAGATAAGAAGATTAAAGTCCATAGAGTAACAGAACAAAGATGGGAAGGCCAAAAATGAGAAAAACCTTTTTGCTATATGGTTTCTTGGGCCACATTTGAATCTCTACCATCCCTTCTGCTGTATGATCTTGATCAACTTACTTAACTATTTTTATCTATATTTTCAAATTTATCAAATGCATATAATAATCATATTTATTTCAAAATATTCTTGTATTAAATTCATTAGTATATTAATGGTATCTGCAATAATACTTGTTAAATAATGTGTACCCAGTAAATATGAATATAGCATTTACCATGTTTTTCAGGTCACAATGTTTGACTCAACAGAGCAACGCAGTTGATATATTTCACATTATAATTCTATAAAGTTGATTAATAAAAGACTACCATAAAATAGCTGCCATTTTGTTTTATAATTGTTAAGCATTTAGCAATAGGTCTTTAAGATTTTTAAATGGAAAAGTAAGATGTCTGTCTATCTATCTATCTATCTATCTATCTATATCTCATCCTCTATCCTATCCCCACACTTACATTATATTTATTATTACATTATATTTATTAAACTACCTGCTTGAGAACAATGGTTATTCAATGCACATTATGCAGTCTTACTTCTCTGATGTTTTTCTTAACAGCAGAGGACACAGTAAAGTAATAACTAGAGGAGACAATAAATCCATTAGACTGATAACAAGAGATGCCAATGAAAGAGAAGGCTTCTAAAAGGAGTAGCCAAATTAATCAATACAGCCGGGAGTCTAGTTTTAGCTAATGTCTCTGGGCCATATTAGTAAAATTAGTTTTTGTGATAGGTGGAAGCAAAAGTGGGAACTGCATGGGAGAAACTTTATGTGAATGCATCTTCTAATATTTCTTTTCTCAAGATAAGAGTGTTGCTGTAATAGTTAAAGCAAAAGTTAAAGGTAGTTGTTTTTTTCTTCTTGCTGTTGTCATTTAATTTTATTTACACTGAAGAAATTTAAAAATATTTATGTGCAGGCTGGGAGAGATAAATAAAAGAGAGATAAAATTATTTAGAATCAATAAAATGCGGTTCTTGAAAAAGGAGGAGGGAATGAAATCTAGGCTACTGTCTCACAAAAGAGAAGCACCTTTTTCACCAAGACTGGGAACAGAAAGAATGAACAAAAGGTTAATTTCTTTAAAAAAATTTTTTGAATGTGGTATTTAAGATGTATTTATCATCTGATTTAAGTTTCCATTTAAGTCAATGTCAGTTCTGAGGCTGAGAGAGTGGGAAATCAGGTTGAAAATATGAGAACTGTGAAATCTGAAGTAACTATGGTGGAGAAAAAAGTAAAGAATTAGGGAATAAGAGCTCAGTTCATATGTACTCTGAATGCATAATGCCTATAATCTGTGCTGGGGCATCACTATATCATTTTCTTCAACAACACTCAGCAATCTTTGAGTGTGAATGTGTGTGTGTGTGTGTGTGTGTGTGTGTGTTAAAGACAGAAAACTATACTGCTTTGGGTTTGGTACATTACTAGGTGTGGGGCTAGAAGAAAGTTTGGAAGTACACATTGAAAGAAAATCTAGACCTCTAGAGGTCTATAGAAAGACCTCTATATTACTAAAATCTCCACCCAAGGAGGAGCACAAGCCTCATTTACATCACATATAATGTGTATATAAAGATGTTTCCTTAAGGTGCATGTGTTACCTTATGCCCACCTCTATAGGATGGCAAATCTTCCCAATCGAAATATTTATCTTAATCCTAAATAAAAGGAACTCATCCACTCTTGCTCAGAGTCACAGCTTTGGAGGTTATACCCCATGATCTCCTTATTTCTGCAAATAAAGTTTTCTTTGTGCAAAAACAACAGAGAGAAAGAACGAAAGAGAGAGAGAGAAGAGAAAGAAACAAAGAAAAGAAAAGAAAGAGAAAGAAAGAAATCAAGAGTAACTAGAGAGGCATAAACTATACCTTTAAAAAAAAAAGAGAGAGAGAGAAGCAATTGTGGATTTAATTAAGTGAAGGAAAAAAAATTTAAGAAATAATCACTGTATGTCATTTAGCAGAAATACACATTTCTTGTGTTAACATACTGAGAATTCTGGGTTAATAGCCTAAAGGAGCTACCATTATAAAAAGTTCTTGGGTGCCTGGGTGGCTCAGTGGGTTAAGCCTCTGCCTTTGGCTCCGGTCATGATCTCAGGGTCCTGGGCTCAAGTCCCGCATCAGGCTCTCTGCTCAGCAGGAGCCTGCTTCCCCCACTCTCTCTCTGCCTGCCTCTCTGCCTACTTGTAATCTCTCTCTGTGTGTCAAATAAATAAAATCTTTAAAAAAAAAAGTTTCTTATTAGCATAAAATTGTATATATAATTGTTAAACTAGAGGAACTTGATCAGGATCTAGAATAGGAAATTCAATAAAAAGAGATTATTACTTTGAGTAAAACCCTCTTATTTGTTTAAATATGTATCATTTTACTATAGACTACCTAAGAAGGTATTAAAATACAACCATACTTAAAGAGAGTCTATTTTGATAATTTTTTATTACAAAAGTACTCTGTTGACTCTAAACCTTAAGTAATATCCATCCTCGTTTCACTTTCATGCATCATCATATTCGTTTATGTATCAAAAGATTTGACCCATGCAATTATCAATCCAAATTAGAAATAATATTGGCTAATGTCACAATTTCACTAGTGACTGTAGATATCTTCCATTTATTTATTCTACAAGATAAATGATTAAATTGCATAAATAAGAATCTAAGTCTCAAGCACAAACAAAATGGAATTTTGAAAATTTGGGTGATATTGGAAAATAAAACTACAAAATTTTCTGGAAATGATTGATATAGAGCTAGTCATGATAAAACAGACATTTTAACAGCATTTCATATACTTTTATAATATTTCTATAAACTTTAAAGTACTTAATTGTAGGGATTCAAACAGTTAGTTTGAGAACTAACTTTACAGAATACAGCCTGACATTATTCTGTAATTCTGGCAAATCACTCAGAGGTCATCTGCCTCTAAGCTACCACATCTAAAAAACCACCACCACCACCAACAACAACAAAAAAAATTTGTCAATCTCTTCCTTGGAATGTTTGAGAAGAACGTATGAGATAATTTGTTGAGTACCTTCTACAGTTTCTGGCACATTCAACATATAAAAATGTGATAGCTATTATGATTTTCTACCACATGTTAATTTTATATACTGCTACCAGTTTGTTTAATGTGTAAAGATGAATTATAAACATGTATTCTAATTACAAAAATATGTGAAAGAACGGTCTGACTGTAAGAAGTGCCAGTTTCGGGGCGCCTGGGTGGCTCAGTGGGTTAAAGCCTCTGCTTTCGGCTCAGGTCGTGATCCCAGGGTCCTGGGATCAAGCCCCGCGTCGAGCTCTCTGCTCCGCAGAGAGCCTGCTTCCTCCTCTCTCTCCCTACTTGCCTACTTGTAATCTCTGTCAAATAAATAAATAAATAAAATCTTAAAAAAAAAAAAAAAGAAGTGCCAGTTTCCCTCATTTGCTACTGTTGCTGCAGATGAGAAATAAAATGAGTATTTTCTACCAGAAGAATCTTACTCTTGATTCTTTACTGCAGCAGCATCCAGACATTTTGCACTTGAGAGAAAGACTAGTGCTATTTTTATAGAGAAAAAAAACAAACAAACAAACAAAAAAACTTTGTACTTCATAATATTCCCTTCTGAAAAAGAGAGCTAAGTGCCTCTTCTCCTCAAAACAATGCAATCTGCTTACTGTTAAAAATATTTTTTAAAGGTAGATTTGCAAAACACACCTGGGAATTTTCAAAATATATCCTATAGGGCAATAAAATACATGACTTCTGTTTATTAAGTCTCTTAGATGCAGACATACTTGAAGAAATAAAGAACTACAGTGTGAAACTAAGCCAATTCAATAATAAAGACATTTGGTAACAAAAAAAGATTATGTGCAGTTAATAATGTAAATCATTCTGTTTAAAATATTCTATTAAAAGTGTAAAAATTATCTATAGAATATATGAATGTCTCAGCATATTCACTTTTTTGTAAAAAAAAGATAGTCTCAGAAACTTATTTTTCTCATATAAGTATTCTCTCATATTTTTTTACATAAGAATCCTTAAAATTAACATACTTCAATACAATCCCTTGGCTTATGTAATTGAAGAGTAATTTGGGCATACCAAATTCATTTTAAAATAAATCTCTGCCTTGCAGAACAGCTTCAATGCTAGCTATATCAGAATTTACTGTCAGCTATAGTAAAAGACATTATTTTTGAAATTTTGTGATCAGAGATTTCTGGTTCAAAATGACAGCTGGCTTGCAGCCCCCAAGAGAGCCTCACCACAACTATTCATTAAATACTGTTGTAGATACAGTGAAATATTTTTAAAACCCTTAGCAGCCTTCTATAGTAATTCTGACAGATAACCTAATATTAGTGTCTCGTAGGAATTGAAACTAGTATGAGATAAGATAGCTAGAGTTAGATGCAGGGAAAGTGGAAAGATACAGAGCCAGCTTCAATTCATAGATTGAATTCCTAATCTTCTAAAAGCTTATATTAGAAGTAAGAAGACGCTTCCTAATTTTACCACAGTTGATCGACGTACTCCAAGATGCAGAACCTTTGACAAGTGGAGGTCCTCTTAAAACAGTGATTTGAAGCCATTTTCTGAGACAGAAACTTCAAATCCTTGCTATTAACTGGAAGAGCATAGGAAAAATCAGGTGATGGCAAGGTGCATTGTGAGGAGAGTGGTACCTCCCATGGGCAAATTGCTGTAAGTAAGGGCAAAGAAAACATAACCTGGTAGCAGTGCTGGCTGACAAGTGTAATCCTCAGTGTACAACATTGGCTCAGTTCTTTGGCTCAATACCAGAAAACCTGGAAACAATGTTCAGAAAAACACTTAATCAAAGTAGAGCTGGGCCAGAAGATGAAGAACTGCCAGAAATTGGGAATTGGACTGGGAACTGTGCACATCAACCTTCCCTTCTGTTACAGATTTGAAAATAGAATTTGGAAACAGTGCCAGTCAACAGGAAGTGGAATTCAAGGTCAATCCCTTCATCCCACCGATTTAGAGCTAGACATATCTTCCCATAATGGGGATGAATGTGGAGAAAAACAACAACATGAGTACTGTGTAAAAAATACTATGGAGCAAGGGAAACTCAGGGATGGCATGAACAAAGAATTTACTCATGGTTCTAGAAAAAATATTGAAAAATGTACATAGACATGAATAGTCAAGGAAGTATCTGCATGCCTGTGCATTTATTAATCTGTGTTTATGAGAATATATCCAATGGACTATATAGTATAAAGAGATAATTCACAGAATTTAAAGAATCAGAAATATAAATTTCAACAAATATAAGTTGGTGAACTCACTGATAATCAAATGAATTAAAACCATAGTAAATAGAAAACACTTTTCCCATTATTTTGAGGAATTATTTTATTTTAAAGATAACTGATGTTGATGAAAATTAGATACTTTCATGCATTGTCAGTGTGACTATTAAATTCTGCAATAATTTTGATTTGAATACATACAATTTAAAATATACAGTAAATAGCTTTTAAATAATATCACTTGCTAGAATGCATAATTAGTACTGGTCAGGAGAACTTTCATATTAATGGAAATCTTCTATGTCCTTTCTGTCTCATACGTTAGTTCTAGTAAGATATGATTTATGAACATTTGAAATATAGCTACTGCACTGAAAACTGAATTTTTAGTTTTATTTTTTAATAAAACAAATTTAAATTTAAAGGGCCAGTGGCTGCTATATTTGACCATGCAGCTAAAAAAGTATTGTTTGAGATATTTACTGAAACATTTTTGTTAATGACAAAATAATTGAAACAACCTAAAAGCCATAAATTAATAAGGTAACTCTTATAGATCCATACTAAGTAGGACTCAAAAATTTAATAAAATTAAAAAAATAGTAAAATATAAACAGTGAGCACTATAAAATATCAGGTATTATTGTATCACAAATTGTACAAATTTAGGTATCTAACTGGAATACAGTATATATATATTACATAAAAATACATATAAGTGTACATATATGTCAAATACACACTAAATAATTTTCTTAATTTCTGGATATGTGATATAAGGGCAAAATATATTCAGTTTTCATTTATATAATTATATATCAAATGATCTTTTATTTTTAACTAGATGCATTTCTAATTATATTTTATGCAATTTCTAACACGTAGCAATTCTGTTTTTTAAATTTATTTTTATTTTTAAGTTTTTATTTTTATTATTATGTTCAATTAGCCAAAATATAGTACATAATTAGTTTTCGAGGTATTGTTCAATGATCCATTAGTTGCATGTAACACCCTGTGCTCATCACAACATGTGTCCTCCTTAATACCCATCACCTGATTACCCCATTCCCCCATCCCCATCCCTTCTTTAACCTTGTTTTTTTCCCAGATTCAAGAGTCTCTCATGATTTGTCTCCCTCTCTGATTTCTTCCCATTCAGTTTTCCCTCTCTTCCCCTGTGGTCCTCTGCACTATTCCTTATGTTCCACCTATGAGTGAAACCATACCATAACTGTCTTTCTTATTTCACTTAGCATAATCCCTGACTTATTTCACTTAGCATAATTCCCTCCAGTTCTACCCATGTCGATGCAAATGGTAGGTATTCATGCTTTCTGATGGCTGAGTAATATTCCATGGATATATGGACCACATCTTCTTAATCCATTCATCTGTTGAAGGACATGTTTGGTCCTTCCACAGTTTGGATATTGTGAGCATTGCTCCTTGAACACTGGGGGGCATGTGCCCCTTCTTTTCACTACATCTGTATCTTGGGGTAAGTTCTGAGTAGTGCAATTGCTGGGTCATATGGTAGTTCTATTTTTAACATCTTGAGGAATGTCCATACTGTTTTCCAAAGTGGATGTACCAGCTTGCATTCCCACAAGCAATGTAAAAGGGTTCCCTTTCTCCACATCCTTGACAACATTTGTTGTTTCTAGTCTTGCTAACTTTTGCCATTCTAACTGGTATAAGGTGGTATCTCATTGTGGTTTTGATTTGTATTTCCCTGAGGGCTAGTGAGGTTGAACATTTTTTCGTGTGTGTGTGTGTGTGTGTGTGTGTGTTTTTAATAAGCTCTGTACCCAACTTGAGGTTTGAACGCGTGATCCCGAAACCAAGCGTCACAGGCTCTACAACTGAACCACCCAGGTACCACCTAGCAATTCTGTTGTTATAAAGTATTGGACTTATTAATAAAGCTCACAATTAAATAATTTAAATATTTAATTTTACTTAACAAGGTAGAAAACAAAAGTATACAACAAAATAAAAGGGGATTGGGACGCCTGGATGGCTCAGTTGGTTAAGCAGCTGCCTTTGGCTCAGGTCATGATCCCAGCGTCCTGGGATCGAGTCCCACATCGGGCTCCTTACTCAGCAGGAAGCCTGCTTCTCCCTCCGCCTCTGTCTGCCACTCTGTCTGCCTGTGGTCGCTCTCTCTCTCTCTCTCTCCCTCTCTGACAAATAAATAAATAAAATATTTTTTAAAAATTTTAAAAAAATAAAAGGGAATAGATGGAATTATTATGAGAGTAGATGTAATTGTTATGGATGAAAGTGAAAATTAATGACAAACAAATGAAGTTATCAAAAAAGGGAAAAAAAACAAAACACAAAGGGCACTTGGGTAGTTCAGTCAGTTAAGCGCCCAGTTCTTGATTTCAGCTCAGGTCATGAACTCAGGGTCTTGAGATCGAACCCTGAGTTAGACACTGGGCTCAGCAGGGTGTCTGCTTGAGATTTTCTCTCCCTCTCTTTGCCCCTCCCCTACTGCTCCTATAAGCTTTTTCTCTGAAAAGAAAAAACAAACTAGTGCCTCTTTTAAACCAACTATAAACAATAAACAGTATCATGTAAAAATAAGAAAAAAGTATATAATAATATGAATGAACTAGAGAAAGAAATATAGTTATGAGAACTTTGAATGAAATTCAGTGTACAAAGTATTAATGAGGGGTGTGGGTGGCTCAGTCAGTTAACTATCTGCCTTCAGCTCAAGACATGATCCCAAGGTCCCGGGATCAAGCCTTGCATTGTGCTCTCTGGTCAGCAGTCAGAGAGCTCTCTGCCGCTCCATCCTGCTCTGCTCCCTTTCACTACCTCTTTCTTGAATAAATAAACACAATTAAAAAAAAAAGAAAATATTAATGAGATGGTTATAGCACTAATTGAACACTCAAAAGGCAATATACAAAGGAGTAAACATATGCTGAGAAAAGGAATTGGAATTATGACTGAAATGTCCAAAAAAACTGGGGGTCCCTCCTTACTCTTTTTTTTTTTTTAGATTTTATTTATTTATTTGAGAGAGAGACAGAGTTAGCAAGAGAGCATAAGCAGGGAGGAAAGGGCGAAGAAGACTCCCTGCTGAGCAGGTAGCTTGATATGGAACTCGATCCTGGGACTCTGGGATCATGACCTGAGCTGAAGGCAGACGCTTAACCTACTGAGCCACCCAGGTGCCCCATCCTGCTTATTCTAGTCATAAACTGCTTTTCTGACAAAAGGGAAAAATAAATAAATATCAAACTGCTCAAAGGATGCTCTTACACTGACCTGTAGGATCTCTCTATAATCTTAACTAGTTTGACTAGATAGAATCCATCCAGTTCTCAAATATAAAATTATTCTTAGCTACCTCTAGGAGTAGAAGCATAGAAAGCTGGGATATATCACAACATGATAAATATCTATAGACATTATGAGAACCAAGTTCTTTGAAAAACCAGTTGTGAGGAAGTTAATGAACCAATCAGCCAAACAAATTTTCCCTGTTTTAGCTAATCAGAAAATATGAAAAAGGTCCATATTGCAAGGATTGTTATAGCACTCTACTAATTTAAATGATAGGAAGTGTTATTAATTTTAAAGATTTTTTTGTTCTGATGGACAAATTTAGGTACACCACAGAGAAAGAAAGAACCAGATTGTCCATTTAACCTGATGATGTTTCCCTTGTAGTGCTTGGGAACAAGAAAACTTAGCTCAGAGGCAAATTTCCAGTATGAAAGGGTTATTTACAGTTCTTGACCAGTACTCCTGATATGTCATTCAGATGTTCATGAAATCCATAGGATCCAAGAGGGGCTTCACTCCTATCTGTGGTCTCAAATTTCTATACCCTTACTAGAGAATCCTAAAAACATCTCCATTTAGGAGCCCAAAAAGCCTCCTCTGAAAGATGGCTGGCTACACATTCTTATTCTAGAAGTCTGGTAATTGTAGATTTCTGCATTATATACAGTTCACTATATACAGTTATACAGTTAGAGTGCCCAGAAACTTACAGTCAGAAAAGACCTCTATCTTGGGTTCAAGCAACTTTGTCAGGCGATCGACAGGTGATGAAACATTGAGATTACACTCACTGTAGTAATGTAATGTACACATTTCATTTCCTCACCAGGTAAGCTCAGGAAGGAACTCACGTTGTCAGGATTGACAGCAGGGAAAGGCAAAATCACATTGCCAGGCCACTGGAAGTGGCATTAGTCAAGTCCCGGTGGGTACCAGCTGGTTTAGCAGCTCAACACTGCCAGGTCACCTAGGGATCAACCCTTTATAAGTGCCAGCAGATGAAGTTCTCAGGTCTTAAAAAAGAATTCTGTCATTTCTACTGAAGGCCAGTAAAGAATCCTAAACTGTGAAAAATGGATATATTTTAAAAGATCCAATTCTAATTTTTAAAAATGTCTGTTCTTGGTGTACCAGTCTTAAAAACAAAGAAAATGTTATAAATAAAAGTATATAAATTCTAATTAGAAGATATATTATTCCCTAAAGAACTGAATAATTTTCTGGAAACATTAAATCTATCAAAATTGATTAAAAGCATGCAGAAATCAAGAGACTACCATATTAGAGAGAGACAGTAAAAATTTACCCCTTAGAGTATTCAAGGAGCAGTTTCGGACAATGTATTCCAAGACTTCCAGGAACAGATAACATGCACATCCTTCAAACTGACACTTTAAACAATTGAAAATATAATGAAAAAATCCCATTCACAACAGCAATACATTCTATCAGATGCATAACAATAAAATTAATAACAAAATGCAGAAATTATAAAAGCTGAATAACATAAATAAGACTTAAAAATGGAGAAACTACAACTATATCAGTGAATAAAAATGCCCATCTGTCTCCAAAATTAATTTAAAACTTTACTGAAATCTCTAATAATCCCCGTGTTTCTGATGTAATTAAATAAGCTATTTCTAAAACTTCTGGAGACAAAAGTGAATGAAAAAACTAAAAATCTTAGAAAAATCTTAGAAAAATGAGGTACATTTTGTCCCATACGCTATGAAAATACAAACACTGATTTTATACTGTATGGTGACTAACATAACATAATTTTAAAAAAACACTGATTTTAGGAAAATCTTTTGATGGCAGTATTTTGTTTGAAAGAAATGTTTAACTATATTCATTTTTTTTTAGAAACACAGTATCTCTAGAAAATTTGATAGGAAATATTTAGTCACATTTGATTTTTAAACAGTTTTGAGAAACACCCTTTAGGTTGAGTGTATAAATCATAGTTATATTTTATAAACTGCTTCTTGGAGTTTAGTAAGACTATAGAGTTAGTGTGAGAAGGTAATTTTTAAATTTCTAAGCTCATGCCAAACACAAGAGAGAATGAAACTGATGGAAAATAAAGAGGAGACAGTGTCACATTAAACAACTGTCAGAGGATTTCCAACATCCATCTAACACACCTAAATTGTTTTAATTTGATTACCGACAGAAATCTAGAACAAATTAAGAAAGTGCATTCAACCTCTTCTTCATTTTGGGGTTCACAGTGCACACTGGAAAGAAAACTACTATTGCCAAAATATATAAAAATATAAATGTGCTTCATGCCACAAATTAAGAAAATATTCTGGTATGATGTATTGCATTTGATATTCTTGTTCTTTAGATCTCTTAACACTAATATAAGAAGAATTCTCTTGGATGAAAGTTGGCAAAAATGTTCTTATTAAACAGAATGATGGATGCGTATCTGAGCCTCTAGTTTGTTACCACTCATCTGGAGGAAACACAAATTTTTGATACTGTAAATGCATGAATTCATTCAAATTCAAATAAAACCTCAATGTCTGGTTACAAGTGATAGTTCTACCAGTTTTATTTCTATTTTCCTTTTTTTAGTACCAGTTTTGTTTCTTTTAGTGATCTTATTTATTATTCATTAATTCATTTACTCATTCATGTGTGTATACATTTGATTTTTATATTCTCTATTTTTATTTGTGAAGTGAACTCTTTTTGTTTGTTTTTTGTTTTTTTAAAGATTTTATTTATTTATTTGACAGAGAGACCCAGAGAGAGAGGGAGCATAAGCAGGGGGAATGAGAGAGGGCGAAGCAGGCTTCCAACTGAGCAGGGAATCTTATGTGGGGCTGGATTCCAGGACCCTAGGATCATGACTTGAGCTGAAGGCAGACGCTTAACAACTGAGCCACCTAGGCACACCAAGTAAAGTGAAATCTTATAGGCATAAATAATTTGCTTAAGATATATTTAATAATAATTACCCTCCATAAAATTAATTCAGATTGTAAATGATCAAGTCTAAAATTCTGCTGTCTTTATTTTTGAAATTTATTTTCTGTATCACTTTAAAGAGAAAAGTGGAAAATAGGTTTATTAGATTAATTCAACATACTTTTGAGGAAATTAAGAGTAAAGCCCCATTTCATAAAGTCTGTATTTCACTAAATATATATGTGTATATATATATATATATATATATATATATAACTGAAATATCCTTCCTGAATTAAAGGATAAAAGCCTTTTATGCACATCTAAAGTATTAAAAGACTTAGAGGGCTAAGTACTTAAAAAGTATGAAGAATGTTTCTAAAAGGCTTTTGATGGACTTAATGTGATCTGAGGAAGTGTGAGAAGAAAGTAATGGCATCGAAATAGATACAACTAAATACAAATTCTAGAATTTTCCTTCCTTTTACTATTCCTACATTTTCCCACTTTCCCTCCTTCCCTTCCTTTATTTACCTGTCCTGCAGAAATCTGTGATTTTTTTTCCCCAGTTCTCAACTTTTTAAAAATTTTTTTCATGATGGAACCTATCAAGGACTTCCTCACTTAGGAATTATTTGTTGTTTTCCCCCATTTATCCCTCTCTGTTCCCATTCCTTCTCTGTGTATACACATACCAACTTTAGTGTATGTGGCATATGTCTTTGAATATGCACACTTCCAAAATAAGGATGATTTGTATGTACGTGTTTTTAACTTACTTGAATATTACATGGTGCAGTTATTTTTTACTTTAAAAATCACACTATTTTAAAATGTAATTATGTTATTCTATATATATATATATATATATAAATCTATATTAATCATTGCTTCTGTTTGCTGCATAATATAAACTGGCATCCACACATTTTACTTATTGATTATCTTCTTTATACATGACATGTGATTCCACACTTTAATGCTTTGCGCATATGATTACTGGTTGGGTCATAGGGCAGAGACATACTAAACGTCACTAAGTGAAATGCCTTATTCACTAAATGAATGGCTTCACTAAGTGAAATGTAAGTATTAGCTTACACTCCCACTTACCTTATATGTGAGCTCCTCTTTTCCCATGCTCACTGTGATTTGGGATATTTCAGCTTTCCAAATTTGGCTACTCTGAGGGTTGCGTTGAGATGGGAGGTAAAGGGAGCTGTTAATGGCTAACTTGGAGGATGGCAAAGGAATTTGAGGGGGGCTAAGGAAAAGGGAATGCCTTGGTGACAGTACTCAAGGAGCATATAGTGGTCCCTCATAATTATTTTAATTTAAATTTGTCTGATTTCTACTGATTTTGAGCATCTCAGTTGATAGTCTTGTTCTCTGTAATTTTTATCAATTTATGCATTGTATTTCCTATCTTTTTGAAGTTAATTTGTAGTTGTTTCTTTTACACAATGATAATTTTAAATATTAATTTTATAATAATTAACTAAAATGATTACCAATGTATATATTTTACATGTGAACACACATAGTTTATATCACATATAAATATATAATATGACTATATAATATATAAATGCATATAAATATGAATATGCATGTATAAAATATACATCCTATTTGAATATATATGAATAATTATGAACATTCTAGATATTTATACCTTGTCATTGTAAAGCTCTGCAAATTATCAGCTTATAGTTATCATTGATCGATTTGGAAAATTATGCCTTCTTTTGTATAGAAATAATTAAGATTAGTGTAATCAAACCTGTTATTTTTCATCGTCTGGTTTAAAATTTTTAAATAGAATGAGGAAACTTCCTAGCCCATAAGATACAAAAACTAGTCTAGATATGTGTTCTGTTAGATTCACAATTTTTTTTCAGACTTAGGTCTTTACTCCAACTATTATGTACCTATGTGTTTGGTATCATGTGGCCATTTAGCGTTATTTTACTCCATATTTTAATCAATTTTCACAACATAAAAATTGACAGGTTCTGCATAAATCTATCCTATCTACATATATTTGAAGACAGGTTACCAATTAAAAATATCTTATTTTTAATTTTGATAGCATTGTAAATTTCAGAGACTATTTTTTTTAAAGATTTTATTTATTTATTTGACAGAGATCACAAGCAGGCAGAGAGGCAGGCAGAGAGAGAGGAAAAAGTAGGCTCCCCGCCAAGCAGAGAGCCCAAAGTGGGGCTCCATCCCAGGACCCTGGGCCCATGACCTGAGCTGAAGGCAAAGGCTTTAACCCACCGAGCCACCCAGGTGCCCCTCTCAGAGACCATTTTGAAAAGAAACATGTTCTTATATAGTAAGTCCCTCAGTTGAAGAAATTATTCATGTTATTATCTCGTCAGTAGTAAGAGTAGTAAGAAATGCTTAGTGCAGGAATGCCTGGGTGGCTCAGTCAGTTAAGCAGTTGCCTACCGCTCAGGTTATGGTCCTTGGGTCCTGGGACCATGTCTCACATCAGACTCCTTGCTCATCGGAGAGCCTGCTTCACCCTCTGCCTGCCTCTCTCTCTGCTTGTGCTCTCTCTCTGTCTCTCTGACAAATAAATAAAATTAAAAAAAAATGCTTAGTCCAAGAGAAAGCTATTTTTTGTCCTCAAAGATTCAGATTATAGTAGATACTAATATTATGATATATATTCAGACATTTTATGACCAGTAAATTATGCATTTCATTGAATTTACTAGATTTTTATATTTATTAATAGTATTATTTGTAATATATATTTTAATTGAGGTTGATTTGTAAACCATAAAATTCATCCTTTTAAAGTGTAACATTAAGTGATTTGTACAGTATTAACAAAAATATACAACTACCACCAGTACCTGGTTTCAGAATATTTTTGTCACCCCCAAAAACACTCCACACCTTTTAAAAGTCATTCTCATTTCTCCTTCCCCCAGCCCCTGACAACCACTAATATACTTTTTATCTCTATGAATTTTAATATGGACATTAATTTATAAATCTATGTATAATCTATTGTATAATTGTATGACTGTATGATTGTATAATCAATTGTATAATGCAATATGTGGCCTTTTCTTTCTGTCTCTTTTACTAAGAATTGTATCTTTACGACTCACTATGTTGTATGAATCAGTACTTCATTATTTTCTATGTCTGAATATCATTACATGCCAATTTGTTTACCGATTCATCATTTGATGGACATTTATGTTTTTTCCACTTTTTGACAATAAGAATAATGATGCTGTAAGACTCCCTGTACAAGTTTTTCTGTGAATATGTTTTTAATTTTCTTTATACTTAAGAGAGGTATTGCTGAGTCTTATTTGATCTTCATATTTAACTTTTCCAAAATATCTTCCATATCTGAGTCTGGTTCTGGTGCTTGCTCCGTCTCTTCAAACCATTTTGTTTTGTTTTGTTTGTCTTTTCCTGTGCCTTGTGATTTTTTTTGTTGAAAGCTGGACATATTGTATTGGGTAAAAGGAACTTACGTATACATACCTGTAGTAAGAGGTTTTATGTTTTTACGACTAAGAGTTAGGTTATATTTACTGTTTGGTATAACTGTAGATGTCAAGGCTGTAAGTTGCTCTAAGGTTCTTACTTGTGTCTCCCCTAGAGATTTCTTTTAAATAGGACCTATAACATGCAGGTCATTCTGTTGTATTCCCTGTTATTATACAATGGACTCCAGTTGATGCGGTGGTGAGGTGCATGTTGGGGGGCAAGCATTCTAGTGTCCTAAGATTAGGACTTTCGTGAGCCTCTGCTCCTTGCAAGTGTGCTTCAGGTTTCTGGATATATATAAAACAGGAAACCAAGAGGGAGCTGAAGTAAGATATTTTCCTTCCCTAGACGAGTTGGATTCTGATAATCTGAGTTGATTGGGCTCTGGTAAAAACAGTTTTCTTTGAGGACAGGCCTCAAGGAAAACTAGGGAGAACAGAATGTTTTAACATACTTCAAAATAGCACATTTCCCCTCCCACTGCTGGAAGCATGAAGGGATTTTTCTCTGATCTGAACTGTGAGATATGGGTATGGCTTCTAGAGATGAAATTCAGTAATATGCGGAGTCTTCTCTAAGAATGGGTCTTCCAGAGTTTTTAGCTGACAAGTTTGTCTACAATGAGCATCTAGCAATTTTTCAACTGCCGTTTAAGTTTTCCCATCATAGAATTGGCTCTAACAGTGGTTTCTGTTCCTGGGTTTCTCCCAGGAAAAGTGTGATTCTCCGTAGTTGCCTGTCTCTCCATTTTGGGGGACAGAAATTTGCCTTGCAACCTCAATTCTCAAATACTCTAAGAAAAGTTAATTGTCAACCTGTTCTGCTTTTTCCTTGTTATAAGGAAGGGGATGATGTCTGCTAAGCACCTTATATGTTCAGACCAGACTGTGTTTAAATTTTAGAGAAACCATATTTTTTTTCCAAAGCAAGTGAACCATTTTACATACCAAAGAGAAATGTATGAAGGTTCCAATTTACCCATAGTCTTGCTAACACTTGTAATTATCTCTTTGTGATAATAGCAACTCTAGTGCGTATGAAATGATATCTCATTGTGGCCTCGGTTTGCATTTCCCTGGTGACTAATGATTTTGAGCCATTTTCCATATGTATATTGGTTATTGCATATCTTCCTTAGAAAATTGTCCATTAAAATCTTGTATCCACTTTTTAAATTGGTATATTTGTTTTTATTGTTGTTTTTCTGAGTTATAAAAGTCCTTTATATATTCTACGTACCGAATCGTTATCAGATATATGAATTTGCAAATATTTTTCCCATTCTATGGGTGTTGTTTCACTTAATGGTTACTGTCATTTGAAGTTCAAGTATTTTAAATTTTAATAAAGCTTATTTTATCCACCTATCATCTATCTGTTAGATGATGTGTTTTAGTATCATATCTAGGAAGCCATTGCCAATTACAAGGTCATGAAAGGTTATACCTATGTATTTTTCCAAGAGTTTTATGTTTAAGTGTTCTACTGCAAATTAATTTTGTATATAATGTGAGTTAGGAGACAAACCTTTTTTTTTTTTTTTTTTTTGTAGGTAGATATCCTGTTGCCACAGTACAATTTGCTGAAAAGACTAGTCTTTCCTCAATTTAAGGGAAAAAAACCAAGGGGTCTTCTTATGCAGATTACCTCATCCTTCTTTGGGGGATGGAGAGTGTGCATATGGAAGACTCGTTGGTATGGTTGACGGGGTCAGATTACATTTGTGTGAGAGATTGAAACCGCAATTAGAATACAGAGTGAGCACCATTTTGGGAACTCGGAGTGATACCATTTTGGGCCTGTGGTTTTCTTTGTAACACCATGTAAGGCAATATATTCCCCGATTTGGAGGATGAGGAAATAAATACCTACGGGGGAGACCATTATTCAGCCTACCACAGTCTTCCCTCCAATTCCCAAAAATTCATATTAACCTCACATGCAATTATACCACTCCAAAGTCCACAAAAGTGTCATCCTACTGTACCATCAACACACATGGAAAATCCTATCTGAGTTTCATCAGATTCAAGTTCCTAATTTCCCCATCTAAATCATCTAATTACCTATGGATGAGGATGGAATTATGTATGGTCATAATCTATCCTGAGGCAGAACTCCTCTCTGTCCACTTATGAAACTAGAAATTAAATTACCCGTTCCCAAAATACTTGGTGGAACAGGAACAAGATAACAGTTATAGATGTTCCTTCTCAAAAAGAAAAAATGGCCAAAAAAAAAAAAGTCATCAGTCATAATTTCCAATCAGACAAACTCCATTATTTTTTCAAGTTCTGGAATAATTTTCTGTGGCTTCTAGCTCCTGCCTTTTAGGTTCACAGATCCATTCCCTAAGCTTCCCTTTCTTCTTGATGAAAGGTACCATACACTTGAAGCTGAGTAGTTTTATTAGTCTGTTTCTTATGTTTAGAATTCGGGGAGTCCAACTGTCTTCTTGCATTTTATACTCTATACCTTTCATTCTATTTGGCAGGTTTTCTGCTCTTTGTAAATTCTCAAGATCCTTGTCTATCTTGTGCACATAACATGGATATTCACTCTGTAGAAAACTGTCTTCTCCATAGAGATTTCTTGGATAATCACATCTCTGTTACTAACTTCCTCTTTAATGGCTGAGGAGATCCATGAATCATAAACCCAGCATCTTCAAGAAGCCCTCTGCGTGATTGAACACTCTGACCTTCTGATTCAAGTTACTCTCCAGTGTTATTTCATTCCAGGATGGTGTACTCCCTTTATTTTTAGTTCATCATGTCTGCTGCTGACACATTCTCTCTGTTTTTGATATCTGAGAATGTCTTAAGTTTTCCTTTATTTTATGAAGAGTAATTTTATTGGTTATAGACTTCTTGACTGACAGTCTTTTGGCACTTTGAATATGTCATCCCTCTGCTTTCTGTCTTTCATGGTTTCTTAAAACAACTTGTAATTATGTTGAATCCCTTATGTCATAAATCACCTCTCCTTTGCCTCTTCATGGTTCTCTGCTTTTTGTTTTGATAATTTGATTACAATGTGTCTGAGAGTGAATCTCTTTAAATGTACTTGACTTGGAGTGGTTTAGATTCCTGGATATATAGGTTAGTTTTTCATCAAATTTGGGAAGTTTTTGGCTACTATTCATTCACTATTTTTCATACATCTCTCTCTTTCAGCTCTCTGGGACCCCCATTCTCCCTACACTAGCATACTTGACAATGTCCTCTTTATCTCCAAAGTTTTGTTCATTTTATTCATTTACTTCATTCTTATTTCTTTCTGTTCCTCAGACTGGATAATCTCAATGAATCTATCTTAAATGAATCTTTTGCTGATTCTTATAAATCTCCTATTGAGTCTTCCTAATAAATTTATCATTTCAATTCTAGACTTTCTATTTTATATTTTAATTTCTATATCTTTACTATCTTTTATATTTGGCAAGACATTGTCCTCATATTTTCCTTTATGTGTTTAGACAATTATTTCTTTTTTTTCTTCTGATCATATTTAAAATCACTGCTTTGAAACTTTTGTTTTAGAAAGTCTACATCTGGGCTTCCTCTAAAACAATTCCTACACACTGTATTATTTATATACATATTTCTGCTTAGAGGCCACCACTTCTTGTTTCTTTGCATGTCTTCTAAGTTTTAGTTAAAAATCGGATGTTTTAAGTAATATAATATGGCAACTTCATTCATCATTCTCTCACCTCCCATGATTTGTTTTGGTTTCTGTTTGTTGTTTGTTTAGTAACATTTTTGAAGTAAGTATGTGATGTCTGTATTCTCTGGTGTATGTGACCACTAAAGTCTGTCAAACTAGCTTACTGGTCTGTTGACGACTGGACTAAAATTTTTTTAGACACCTAAAGTCAATTAAGTCCCCTGTTCATTGTCAAGGGTCTCTGCATATGAAGACTCACCCAGGCTGTGTCAGCCTTCACTTGCTGTTTATCCAGAGCCTCATGGTTCACCAAAGGTGAGAGTTTAGAGCCTTTTCCAGCCTTTTCTAAATACACCAAACTTGGGCATGCACACAGCACTGCTCATACATGTGGCCTCTGAGATCCTCAGGAATATGTTGAAGCTTTACAAAGCCTACCATAGATATCTCACTTCCCAGCTTTTCCTTTAAAACTTTTTAGTTACCCTATTGTGTGCCACAACTGTTATTCATCACCTCAGGCAGCTGAAATATTCAGCATTTCCCTCTGATTGCTTTTGACAAATGGCCCAGTGAAAAGGTGCACTCGTAAGCTCCAAGTCTGTTCAAAAAAAGCAACTTTTCAAGTCAAGTCTTCCAGGGAACTAGCAGACTGTCTGCAATAATAAAAATTCTATGGAATGGGGCCCTGAAGGAGCTCCAGTTCCAATCAACCCCAGGGTTGTCAGACTGTTGTTTCATCATCCTGAATTTAGCTTTTGGTTGTCAAGAATACCACAGATTTGGGGTGGGAGTGTTGGAAGTGTGGCAAGTTAAAATATCCTAAAACCCACTGTTCTTACTGAGATTCCATAATTTTTCTTGAAAAACCACTCTTGGGACTGTTGTCAATGGTTGGTTAATCTTCAGAATTCTGGGGAAAAAAACTGATTCTAAAACCATTGATTTTTTTTTTTTTTTTGGTTGTTGTTGGTTTGTTTTGTTTTGTTTTAATCAGTTTCCTTGTTTGTTTAATGGAGATGAGCAGTTTGGGAGCTCTTTGCTCTGGCATTTTGCTGTTGTCACCCTGCCTATATGACTTGAAAAAGTTGGGCAAAGTACTATCGTATGTTTCTGTTAACTTCTTTTTATAGTTGGTTAATCTTGGTATTATCACTCTTATTATGAGGTATTGCATTGAGCTACATACATTTTTCATTAAAAATTATCTTTTCTAATTGTCACTTTTCTAATTTTATTTCCTAATTTCTAATTTATCATTTATATTAACTTTTTAAAAATTTATTCCTTGTGTTTTTATCATTCTTAGGAAGAACAACTTATTGAAATCATGACACAAAAAAATCACACACAGATAACATTTTCCTTTGAAATTTCTGAAACTGAATACCACAGTTTCAGATATGTAATATTTACTCACAGTATTATCCACTGATTGCTCTTTTTGTTGTTTGTTTTTGTTTGTATGGTGTATTTTTTGGATCAAGATTGTTTTAAGATATTTTAGCTAACTTTAGCAAGGACAGGAATTTATCGTAAACTCTTTTATGAAGCTCACAAACTCACCTGGAAGACTAAAGATCAGGTGTAGAGAATGAGTAAGTGGGGAGAGGGCTACACAAGAGAAGTTGTGTTAGGGCAAACTGAACATTCTTTCTTAGTCATTTATTACATTCTCTTGCTGTTTATGTATATTTCTAAAGCACTATTTGATGCTTGAAACATTATTATTTATTTCTTCATTATAATAGAAATTGGCTGTTTTGCCTTACAATGATATGAATCACTTGAGGACAAGAACAATTTTCTGCAATTAACCATGCCTTAAAACAATAATTTCTGATTGATTGATTCTGCTTGCTGATCTATATATTGTGTTTAATAAGTGATTTCATTTCCTCAGGATATTATATATATGTGTAAATATATATAATTTCCTCAGTGTCTCAATAATTGTAGGCACAGAGTATAGGAAAGCAATAGATAGGTCCATTGGGAGCTAAATCTGTTCTTAAATTCATTGATGAATGTCATTGATATTTAAACGTTTGGGTATGCAAGAATTATAGAAACTGTATCAAAAGTTCTTGCCTATCATTTCCCAAACCAAGAACATTCTCATTATCTGCTCTCCTCTAAACTTTTGATTTCGTCTTGTCAGTTGTTTTCTCATATGGATTGCCTGGAGATTGTCACTTTTTCTCTCTGAATGGGATGACTTTATCATATTTTTCTCCTCAAGATGACATCTATTTTCTAGCAAACACTGTTAATATTTCCCGTTTGCCTTTCTATCCCTTATATATTTCCATACTCCTTTCATTAAGCTTTGGTGGGTTTTTATTTTCAATGACTACAATTATGAACACATAGCCCCTCCACTTCTGGAGCTGTTGTGTCTGCATAGATGCCTGGAGTGGGAGTTTTCATACCTCACTATGACTCCTTTTGACTATACAACTCTTGGTGCATAAATAACTTTCAAATATGAAAGTCTATTTCCCAGAGCTCCCTTTGGGTTAGGCTAGACTTTTATTGAAACCACAACCATAGTTCTTTCCTCCCTTTGCTTGCCTTCCTTCCTGTTTATGCTTCATTCTAGTTCTCTTTTCCTGGCCTGTCTCAGATACCAAAATCATTCTTCAGTTACTTAAAAACTACTGCTAAATTCATACATTAGATCTTAAGTTTAGTTACAATTTTAGATATTTTAATTTATTTTTTCTATTGGCTTTTTGAAATTGTCAGTATTATATATTTCTTTTCATTAAATATAGTAATATGATTTCTAGTCAGATATTTGAAAATATTCACCTTGTTTTCTTATTTATCTGGAACTTATGAGGTTGCATTTTATTGCTATTTTAATTTAATTTAATTTAATTTATTTATTTGTCAGAGAGAGAGGGAGCAAGTGAGCACAGGCAGACAGAGTGGCAGGCAGACACAGAGGGAGAAGCAGGATCCTTGCCGAGCAAGGAGCCCGATGTGGGACCCGATCCCAGGACGCCGGGATCATGACCTAAGCCGAAGGCAGCCGCCCAACCAACTGAGCCACCCAGGCGTCTCTAAGATATGCATTTCTAGATCAAAGGAATAGACAATGTGTGTCATTCAGAATTATTTGCAAATTACTAAAAACTTCCAACTGGAGTTACAAAAGCTTAATTTAACCAGTTTAAAATATAATTGAGTGATTTATATAAATAGGAAGTTAAAAGTTTGAAGTCAGATAAGAATTGATATGGCTGAAAATGTTATAAAAATCATAATTTCATCTCAGGCCCTCTCTACATTTCAAAATGATTTCTTTAGCAATTGGCTGCCAAAAGTTTTTGTGGGCTAAATCTTTCTTGCTCAGGTCCAGTGGGAAGAGAATATTTCATTCCTGAAACTATAGTGAAGAAAGTTGGTTGGTTGGTTGGTTGGTTGGTTGGTTTTTTCCCCCCACACTCCTACTAAGTATCTCCAAAATTAGCCATGGCTGAATTGGATCCCTGAGGCATGTGTTTAATTGAGACCTTGGCATTGAATCTGAGATTGGAATGAATGTCACTGAAATAGCTTTCTTTCAAACAAGAGAAGAGAGATCCCCAAGAGACGTCCTCCAGGCATAGTTAGCATGGCAGATGTGGGATAAATGCTGGACAGCAAAAGCTTGTATGTGCTTTAGTTCTCTTTTTTTCCCTTGGTTGTGTGTCCTTCCTTACTGCCAATCAATAGGTGAAATTGTAGGTACTAATAATTTTGAGGGGATACAAACAGAAAAGGCAATTCAGGAATTCTGACACATTTTTCATGTTATTGCATTTCTCTTTCCTGTCTAGAATATGTAAAAAGGGATGAGCAGTTCTTGAAAAGTTTCCAGAAAGCAACAGGAAAAATACTCAATGATTAGAGAATATGACCTGTGAGAAAGAATTAGAAGAAGGGGCGCCTGGGTGGCTCAGTGGGTTAAAGCCTCTGCCTTCAGCTTAGGTCATGATCCCGGGGTCCTGGGATTGAGCCCCCCATCGGGCTCTCTGCTCAGCAGGGAGCCTGCTTCTGCCTCTCTCTCTCTGCCTGCTTCTCTGCCTACTTGTGATCTCTGTCTGTCAAATAAATAAATAAAATCTTTAAAAAAAAAGAATTAGAAGAAATTTAATCTATATAAGATCAATACTATGGTTAACTTAGTAATTTTAAGTTATAAAAGTGTTAGCTCTTCTGGCCCTGTTCATTCTGATTCTTCCATCTTAAATTTCTCCTGACATGGTACTTGATAAGTACAGGCTGAATTCTAGTGTAGTACACATATCAAGTGATAATAATTACAATAATAAAAAGTTCAATGTTCAAGCACTCAAGCATCATTATTTTGCTAAGCACTTTATGTCCATTAACTCGTTTTATCACTGGAACAACTTTAGTTCATATTACATAAAAAAATGATTTTGAACAGTTTTAATAGTTGTACAAATTCTGAGAGCTAGTGAATTTTTAACAGCAGGATATGATGCCAAGTCTTTCAGGCTGCAGTAGCTATGATGCCTGTCATAATTCCTGGATGCTGCTATCTGTCTAGGATGTTCATAAAATTTCTCAGAATCCCTATTGTTTTATTCTCAACCATCTTAGTCCACTCATCTTCCATTGACAATTTAATAAATGCTTATGGAGAGCAGTTACAATATGCACCACTATGGAGGATACCTAGTATCTAAGAAGAAAAAGGTCACTGCCCTTAAGAAACTCATAGTTTGTTGGAGACAAGTTGAAAAAACATAAAAATATAAATAAATATAAAAATATAAAAGTTGTAATCAAAGACACTAAAATGCTAACTAGGTAACAGGAGAAAAGCAAGGCATCCCTGAGGGGAAAAATAACATTTGATTTCAAGTTCTATACATTTTCATATGCAAAAAGTGGCACTCATAATAAGGCACTCAATAGAGAGCAAAAGCTGCCATTAAAAATAACAATAAGGGATGCCTGGGTGGCTCAGTTGGTTAAGCGGCTGCCTTCGGCTCAGGTCATGATCCCGGCATCCTGGGATCGAGTCCCACATCGGGCTCCTTGCTCGGCAGGGAGCCTGCTTCTCCCTCTGCCTCTGCCTGCCACTCTGTCTGCCTGTGCTCACTTGTAAGTAGACAAACAAAGCACAAATAAAAAATCAAAGCATGTATGTCAGATGGAGATGCATGCTATAAAAAATAATCTAGGGAAGGAGGTAGGGTAAGGAGGAGTTAGTGTGGTCAAGAAGGCCACATTAGTTAAATAGTGTTTGGGTAGAACATGGCATGCCACACTAGCCTCAGCACTATGGCTTTTTTTTTTTTTTTTAAGAAGTAACACCATTATTTTGTTAAAAAGGATATCATATGTAACACTGTTAGTTCTTCTATTTATTTGAATGTTACCAAATGTGAAGGGTATTGACAAGAAATACATTATGTATTACTCCAAAGAACACTGATAATTTATGAATTTCTATTAAACCTGTTCTACTATATTTTATTAAACTTGAGAGCTGTGACCTATCTAGAGATTCCAGTTAAATTAAGCTAATTAGAGCAGAGAAACAGCAAGGGTGAAAATGGGATACATGTAAATTTCTTAATGCAAATTTAAATTAATGAGTAAAACAAATTTAGGAGTGTTCTGTTTTTATGAAGTTAATATAAAGTTGTTTCTTTGCCAATACAGTCAAGTTGCAATTATTATATCCATAAAGAGTGAACGTTTTTTGAAACCCAGCTTTTGTACATTTTTTTTAAAAGATTTTATTTATTTATTTGACAGAGAGAGATCACAGTAGACAGAGAGGCAGGCAGAGAGAGAGAGGGAAGCAGGCTCCCTGCTGAGCAGAGAGCCCGATGTGGGGCTCGATCCCAGGACCCTGAGATCAAGACCTGAGCCGAAGGCAGTGGCTTAACCCACTGAGCCACCCAGGCGCCCCCAGCTTTTGTACATTTTTACATTTAGAGATTCAGGATAACTTTAATAGAAATACTACTTTTTGAATTACTGATGTGCTGGCTTTTTATCTTAGGGTTATTATTATAGAATTTACTTTGTTAAATCAGTATATATTATTTTCAGCGAAATACCATTGTATTATTGTTCTCCTTATCTGTAGCACAGACATATACATATACATTCATATATTTAGTATATTAGTTTTATTGTATAAACACATAGTAATATGGGAAAATGCAAAAACAAAAAGGTTGAGATAAACAAATTGATCTAATTAAAAAGATATTTAAAAATGGAGAAAAAAAAGAGCAAGTTAAGAATTAAAAATATATTTAGATGTTGCCTTGGATATATGTGTGCTTGTACACACACACACACACACACAATTTAAATACAATTTCATGGCCTGGATTTTTCTTAACAGGTTTTTTTCCCAGCTTTATTAAGATATAATTGACAAATAAAAATAGCATACACTTAAGGTAATAACATGATGATTTAAAACATATACATTGTCAGGGACTGGCTCAGTTAGCGGAGCATGTGACTCTTGATCTCAGGGTTGTGAGATCGAGCCTCATGTTGAGGGTAGAGATTAGTAAAAAAGATAAAATCTTAAAAAAAAAACCCTATACATTGTGAAATGATTATCACAATCAACCTAATTAACACATCCATCACCTCAGATAGTTACCATTCTTTGTGTGTGAGGATGTGTGTGTGTGTGGTGAGAATACTCAAGATCTACTCTTTCAGCAAATTTTAAGTATACAGTGCAATAGTATGAACTATAGTGACCATACTATACATTAGATACTCATTTTATAGATGAAAATGAATATTTTTTGACCAATATCTCCACATTTCCCCCACCTACTAGTCACTAGTCCCTAGCAACAATCCAATGAGAATGGCTTTCTTAAATTCCACATAAAAGTGAGATCATACACTGTTTGTCTTTCTCTGTCTGGCTTATTTCCTTAAATGTAACATCTTTGAGGTTCATTTGTATTGTTGCAAATAGCAAGGTACCCTTCTTTTTCATGGTTAAATAATATTTCATTGTATGTATTTACCACATTGCCTTTATCTATCCCTCAGCTGACAGACACTTAAGTTGTTTCTGTATCTTGGCTTTTGCAAATAATAACAATGAACGTGAGAATGCAGATTTCTTTTCAAGATCCAGGTTTCATTTCCTTTGGACATATATCTGGAAGAAGGATTACTGGATCATATGATAGTTCTATTTTTAATTTTTTGAGAAATCTCAATGCTATTTTTATAGGGGCTGTACCAATTTACATTCCCATCAACAACATACAAAGTTACTTTTTCTCTACCTCCTCACCAACATTTAACACTTTTCTTTTGGATAATATCTATTCTAATAGTTTTGAGATAATATCTCACTGTATTTTAGTTTGCATTTCTCTGATGGTGAAAACCCTTTCATATGACCACTGGCCATTTTTATGTCTTTGTTTTAAAAACTTCTATTCAGATCCTTTGCCCAATTGTAAAATTTGGTTATTAGTGTTTCTGCTACTGAGTTGTAGGAGTTTCTTACTAATTTAGATACTAACCCTTTTATCAGATGCATGGTTTGCAAATTTTTTTTTGCAATGTGTATGCAGATTGACTTTTCATGTTGATAGTTTCCTTTGCTAAACAGAAGCTACTTAATTGACGTAGTCTCACTTATTTTTGTTGCCCATGCTTTTCGTGTCATAGCCCAAAATAATTACCAGCACCAATGTCAAGAAGCTCTTCTGGGGCACCTGTGTGGCTCTGTCAGTTCAAAGTGCAACTCTTCGTATTGGCTTAAGTCATGATCATGGTTGTGTGATCAAGACCCACCCTGGGCTCTGAGCTGAGTGTGGAGCCTGCTTAGAATTCTTTCTCCCTCTGCCCCTTTCTCCCCACCTCTGCTTGCTCGCTCTCTCTCTCCTCCTTTAAAAAAAAAAAAAAAAAAAGCTTTCTCTGTGTTTGAGAAGTTGAGAAGTTTTAAGATTTCAGGACTTACAGTTGAATCTTTAATCCATTTTGATGTAATTTTTGAGTATGTTATAAGCTAAAGATCCAATTTCATTATTTTGCCTGTGCATAGCCAACCAGTTTTTCCAACATCATTTGTTGAAGAGACTCTGTTTTCCCCACTATGTGCTACAAATTGGAAGGAAAAAAATAAGTTAAATTGTCCTTGTTTGCAGATTTTACATACAGGAGACCTTAAAAATCTCTACAAAAACAAACAAACAAAAATATCTATGAGAACTAAAAATAAAAACCTATTATAATAAAACCTATTAGAACTAATAAGCAGGGGCACCTGGGTGGCTCAGTTGTTAAGCGTCTGCCTTCGGCTCAGGTCATGATCCCGGGGTCCTGAGATCGAGCCCTGCATCAGGCTCTCTGCTCAGTGGGAAACCTGTTTCTCCCTCTCCTACTCCCCCTGCTTGTGTTCCCTTTCTCGCTGTCTCTGTTTGTCAAATAAATAAAATCTTTAAAAAGAAAAACAAACAAACAAAAAGAACAAATAAGCAAAGTTTCAGGAAAAAAATCAGCATACAAAATTTTAGTTGCATTTCTATACACTAACAAAGAACTATTAAAAAGGATGCTAAGGGGGACGCCTGGGTGGCTCAGTTGGTTAAGCGGCTGCCTTCGGCTCAGGTCATGATCCCAGTGTCCTGGGATCGAGTCCCACATCGGGCTCCTTGCTCGGCAGGGAGCCTGCTTCTCTCTCTGCTTGCCACTCTGTCTGCCTGTGCTCACTCTCTCTGTCTCTCTGACAAATAAATAAATAAAATCTTTAAAAAAAAAAAAAAGGATGCTAAGAAAACAATCTCATTGAAATACTAACAAAAATAACTAAATTCTTAGGAATACATTTAACCAAGGAAGTGAAAGATCTGCACACTGGAAATTCTAAGGCACTGGTGAAAGGAACTGAAGAATACACAAATAAATGGAAGGATATCCCGTATTCATGAATCAGAAGAATTAATATTGAGATGTCCACACTACCCAAATCTTTCTACAGATTCAGTGCAATCCCTATCAAAATCCCAATGGCATTTCTCACATAAATAGAAAAACCCAAAATTTGTATGAACCCACAAAATCTCACATAGTCAAAGGAATCCTGAGAAAGAACAAAGGTGGAGGAATCCCATCTCCTGATTTCAAACTACATGTTCAGAGTTTAGCTAAACTGCTCCATGGTGTTGCTATCTCAGTATCCATACCGTTTGGCCAAGTAGCCTGCAGTGATCTTTAATTAACACTGGCTCCCTATACAAAAACAGCCCTAGGTTAACAGCCTGTGGAGTCATAAGCAAATCTAAGCCTTTGATAGAACATTATGACTTCCCCAATAGTCCTTGTGATCCCCAGTCTCCCTGCTTCCCACAGTCTTACATACTCCTTAGATAAAACCCCCATGTAGCTTACCAATATCCTGACCTTTTGATTTGAACTGACCAATGTGGCCCAGATACTCCTAAGCAATCCATCCATGAAGCCTGGTAAAAGCATGTGTCCAGGTCCCACTTCTCGGCACTGTTTTTGACTTCCCAGGTGTCCCCTTAAGACATGCTAGGTACATCCTCCAAAACCTATAATAAACTTCTTTTTTTCAATTCCTCATGTGGACTATTACTGAAAGGGTGCTCATCTTCTGGGATCCTGTACTTCACTTAAAGCATTAATTTGACAAATCCTTGACACCATAACTGCTTCTTTCTGGGTCATACATTTAGTTATTAATTCCAGTACATTTTTTTCACAATTTAAAGAAAAATGAAGTTATATATTTTTTAAGATTTTATTTTTTTGAGAGAGAGAGAGCACATGAGCAGGATGAGTGGCAGAGGGACAAGCAGACATCTCACTGAGTAGACAGCCTAATGTGGGACTTGAATCCAGGACCCTGGCATCATGACCTGAGCCAATGGCAGATGCTTAACTGAATTAGTCACCCAGGTGCCGCTGCAATTATATATTTAAATGCTAAGAACTGTCTTTGGCTTTGATTGCTTTAACTCATAGCTATCTGTCAGTTAATTATGATTGTTACATCATCATTTTAAGCTTTATGGTAACTTTTAATTAAAAACAATTTTAATGTTTTTCTCTGTTCCACAAATTGTCTGTTTCCTCTGGTGTCAGCTATCTACCTTATTCAATGTGTACCACCATCTGAAATGAATGTTTTATAACAAACCTTGGGAATTTAAAAAATAAATCCTTGGGCACCTGGATGGCTCAGTCAGCATCTGCCTTTGACTTACGTCATGATCCCAGGGTCCTGGGATCGAGTTCCACATTGGGATCCCTGCTCAGTAAGAAGTCTGCTTCTCCCTCTCTCTCTGCCCTTCCTTCCTCCTCATACTCTCTCTTGTTCCCTCAAATGAATAAATAAAATATTAAAAAAAACAAATCCTTTATTATAAGTTAAGAACCAGGATTATTATTATTATAGATATCTATGGAGACCTCTTTTGAAGTTAGGGTTGTCTTTCACTAAGATTTATATAAAAGACTGACCATGTATATTTTTTTATTGAATTATTTTATCAATAAATGAAGTATCTCTTCACTCTTATGAAGAAAAGCTTATTTAAACTCTCAAATTATGTTAATATTTTGTTTCTATTTTGTAATTTCTCTTCTTATATTGCTCTAACTTTCTATTAATCTTTATTATTCCTATCCTGGAATAAAATATAATTTTACATCAAAAGCCATACACAATTGTCTAAATTATTTTTTCTATCATGACTAAAATATTTGAAGTAGTCAATGATAGAAAAAAGCTATGAAATTTTGTCTGGACCAAAATCCCAATAAAAGTCAAATAGTTTAGGTTTTTATGTGTACAACGCCAATGTACCTGAATAGAAAGTATAGTATTTTAGGTAAGTTAAATAATTTCAAAGTGCTACTCTTTTTGGAATCTCTATGCATTTTACTTTTTGAAAATAAAACATTTAATTAAACAGGTCATATGTTTTGCTGATTTTTGAGATATTCTTACCACTCTTCATCTGTAAAATAGTAATAATTTTAATCTCATTTTACTTATTTATTTCCTCTATTTTACTTAATTTACTTTTCTTGCTTCTTAGGGCCCAGCTTTTCCTGACCTTTGATTTTAAATTACACTGACATCAGTTTACATGCAGTTAGTAACACTGTATACTACTTTTAAAAGGCCAAAAGAGGGAAAAAAAAAGAAAGAAAAAGAAAAAATAACTAAAAGGTCAAAGATGTTTCTTTCTGATTCATCAGTATTTAAATAGTGGGAGATAAAAAGACATTTGGTATTGCTTATTTTGGAAATTTTGCATTCCATTTTTTTCATACATTGAGGGCAGTCACATCTGAATTAATAAAATGACTTATTTGTTGTAAACTTTACATTAATCTATGAAATACAATTGTATTCAAGCATATGTTACCTTAAGATATTAAGAAGAAAAAAGTCTTGCTAAATGTAAGGACGTAAATTATCCCATGAATACTGTTTGATGTGCAAATCAGTGATACCCACAGTCATTCTATTTGCTCACTACCTACCCATATATTTTGATCCTCACTGACATATTATAGAATTAATCACTCATTAAATTACTTATAATCTGCTAAATGTTTTGTACAATCAGAATGGCATAAAGGCCTGGAGAGCATTGAAATAAAGTAAAGAAGGCATAAATTCAAATAGAATTTTACTGACTTAAGCTAGAAAACTGTACTTAAAAAGATAGTTTACTTTTTATCACTCTTTCACAAAAGGATCAAGAAGACTGCAAAATGGTCTTTGTCCTTTCTGAATTTGAAAAGTCCTTATAATACCATACATCTTTACAGTCAAACAGAAGAAATATTATTTGAGGAGACTTTTAATTCTCTTTTTTTATAGACCTGAAGACGGACACCAGATAAGAAGAAAGGAACTCTTCTATGCTGGGTAGGAAAAAAAACAAAAAACAACAACAAAAACAAAAACAAAAAAAACAGAAAAACAACATTTTTTGTTTTCATAAAAACAAAAACAACATTTTTTTGTTTTTGATAAAAACAAAACCCAAAAAACCCAAGTAGCAAACTAAGTAACATAGAAATTGTGTATATACTCTGAAAATTGGGAAAATGAAGCAAAACCAGTCAATCACTATTTTTAAACATCCAGTCAAGGGTATGATGAAATCCACAAAGCACAAATGACATCATAACCTGAGAGGTGCTTACTTAAGACATGGTTCTTAAGATGATGATGGGTTGTAAGAAATACCCATAAATCAGTTAAAATTTGCTTTTATTTTCTGAAAATAGTTTGAGGAAGAGCCCAGGCTAATTACATATATTTGTAAAGATGGCATGTTGGTAAAACATATATCTCTGACTTATCTCTACCTTCCTTTGGCTAACTAAGAGGCTGGGTTTACCAACCAGAGGGACTTTAGCTTATTCAGTTACAAAGTAATTATGCATCATTACTCCAATTTAACATATAAGAGGATAAGCCCTAAGAAAGTAAGTAAGTTTTAGGCAAACTGATTTTTGGAGTATTGAGTCTGTTGATTTGAACCCGGGCTATGTCACATCAAAACGCATTGTATCATCTCCCTATTGAGATCACAACATCAATTTCAAGAATTCTGAAATACAATAGAGAATTTGGTAACTGATAATTATACACCATGTTAACATGGATCTTTGTTTGACAAAACAAGAAAACCTCATCAAAGGATTACAGAATATTAATTCTTAATTATCTGAAACTGTATTACATAACAGCACATACTTAGAATAGCATCCCAAATCCCAAAATACATCGCCTGTATTTTAACTAAATGGCCTAGGAATAAAAATAGCCACAAATCTACAACAGTGTCTGGCTGCTTCATAGAACTTTACAGAAGAGTTTTATAACATTTTTATACTTTTGTTCAAGTCAGACTATGTTATAGAACATATCACTTGATTTCCCAATATTTCTAAAAATATATTTTTATATTCAAATATCAGAACAAATCTTAGAGGCATGTTTATGACAATAATATTGTAATCATGTACAAAATCAAAGGAAACACATTTTTAAAATTATCTTAATCACAGTACCCATTAAACTGTATTCCATTAACATATGAACTTATGAATACATTTCCTTCTAGTAATTATATTTATACTTGTGTTTAGATTTATAGTTATATATACAAAACTAACTCTGGTACATATAATGTATCCCATTTATTCCAAGTTTATTTCTTTTTTTTTAAGACTTTATTTATTTATTTGACAGAGAGAGAGAGAGAATGAGTGGGGAGATGAAGGAGAGGGAGAAGCAAGACTCCCCACTAAGCAGGGAGCCAGATGAGGGGCTCCATCCCAGGATCCTGGGATCATGACCTGAACTCTAGGCAGACATGTAACCGACTGAGCCACACAGGTGCCCCCACAAGTTTATTTCTCTTGTTTTAACATTTGTCTCTTATTTTAAATGTTTTTAAAAACTATATTCTTTACTATATAGTGATGCTATTTACCCTTACCTCATGTTTGCTTATGCAATATCTAGTTAAATATACTTGTTTGTGGGATATTCAGTGTGACATTCATTTCAGTTTGCTATGGTACATTCTGTGTTGAGCAATAAACTTGTATATCAATTTTTTTTCAAATTACACAGAAAGAGAAGATAAATGAAATCCTATATGTTATTACTGATCTCAGTATTAGAGCAGAAAAAATTATAAAAAATTGGAAAATAAAAAAATTGGAAAATTATATTTAAAATTTAAAGGGTATGCATAGAAGAAAGGATAGTCAATATGCAAGCATAAACCTTAAATTGTTTATTAGGTGAGTATTAAATTTCAAATGCTTTATCAGGTGATTAAAATTTCACTTGGCAAGTTTCAAAAACAACTGATTAAAGAAGTTAAAAATTAAAACCAGAGACACATTATTCTTTCTATCTCACCTTGGTAAAGTGCATTTAAGTAAAATGTAGAAATGAAGTAGAAATCTCACATACCTGCTAGCTATGCAGAGAATAAGTCGAAAACATAAAGGGTAGAACCGTAGGAAGTGAAATGCATTTCAAATTAAATGCAGGGTCTTCATACGTGGAAAATGAACAGCCGTGACTCACCATTCCTTACAGCTCATCTTACATCTTATTTAAAAAAATTGGAAATTTTATCATATGAAAAAGAACTTCACATGGAAAGGCATGCTACCCTAAAACACATCGTCTCAGTTCCTCACTTAAGAACATTTTGTAGAACTTATCTACTAGACCAGTAATATCTGCAATATTTTTAAGTAAATATTTCATTAAAAAAAAAGACTTGAGTCCTCAGGAAGGTAGGAATTTTCTTACTTCTGCCCAACATTATACTTGTGTCATGTGATTTTCACACAACCCTGTGAAATAAGCAGTTATTATTATCCCTTTGGAGCAATTAAAATAATTACAATAAAAGAAAAAAGTTTTATGTGACTGGACTAAAGTTACACAATTTGTAAACAGAGGAACAAAGGCACAAAAGTGGTTTTCTGGCTGCTATTCTTCTGCAAGATTTTGCAAACACACACACAAAAAGATATATATATAGAGAGAGAGAGAGAGAGAGAGAAAGAGAGAGAGAGTTAGTTCTGTAAATTAAGAAAAAAGTTAAAATAATGGCCAATGAAAATATAAAGGACTTTCTTTATCATTTTATATCCTTAGCCCATTTTATATAAATGCCTATAAGGGAAAAAAAAAAAAACAGAACAAAACATCAGAGTGTACAGGTTTGGTTAAATATTTCAAAAATGTGTGTACTAAAAAACTGAACATTAGAGGAATTAAGTGAGATCATTAGCTTCATAAGCAAGTACTGACATCTGTGACATATTGATTTGTTGCAATAAACTACATGTCAAAATTAATTTATACATTTTATTTAAGTGTTCTGGATATAACACAGGACTCTCAAGAGATTTTGTGCAATTTTAAAAGTGCATCACTGAGTAATAAAATGGCATACTTAATATTTGTAAACTAATACCTACAAAAAATAGGTAAAGCCAGAAAATGATGAGTTATTGACAAATTTATCAGGTAAGAGTTCTTTATAAATAAAACAATATAAACTTCCTGAGAGCAGGGAAAAAATGCATGAGCATCAGCAGGCAAATCAGCTTGCACAGGGGATTGCTGGAAAGGGCTTGATGCCTCAGCAATTCTCTTCTCTGTGGAAAGAGACCTATTCTTGAATTAAAGCTGGCTAAACAGATAAAGGTTGAACTTTTCAACTGCAAAGTAGGTATAGGAATTGCTTCCTTTTTTACTGAGACAAGCAGTAAAATTTTACTACACTTCACCAATTGGGCTTTTCAGCATTAAATACCAGAAAGTCTATTGTGTAGCTGTCTGCAATATACATGAGGACTGGAGAGGTAAATAGTCATCTAAAATGTTTCATATGAAGATAGAGAATCAAAAGGTAGTAAAGCATTTGTTTTTCTTTGATGAGGCTTCTGACTTTTTGGTATTTCAACTTTCACGTGACAAAAGCACTCTAAGTTAAAGGGAAAGAAAAGAAGGGTTGAATGAAAATAAGAAGAGTAAAAACTGGAGTTTGTATGGCTGGGCCAGATGTATAAAATCATTAGTTTTATCCCAGTGACAGAATTTTATGGAAAACAATAAAAGCTACATAAAAGAATGCTGATAGCATCACTTTACTCTCTATTAGCATTAGTTTAGATGTGTATGAGAGCGAATATGCACCAGGGAGAAGAAAGTATGTAGAATTTTTTTTTTTGACCATTAAGTTAATGGAGCTGATAAATGGAATTTTAACATTGACACTAAGTGACAGTCTTGTTCCTTTAAAATCTGCTGTTTCATTCTAGTTACTTCAACCTTGAATTTCTAATGTGTGCAGCTATTACATTTAATAGTTGTGTTTGGTGATTTTATGTGATTCCAAAGAATAATAAAAGAAATGCCACTTCTGCCTGAGTAAAGAAAGTTAAAACACATTAGTGAAATTTCAGATGTATATCTACATATCTCTTAGAATTTATTTAAATAAAATCCATTGATTTTTCAGGCTGAAGATCAGAAAGAACGGTCCATAGTAGCCAATGAAAGACTTTTTTTTCTTCCTGTACTTAAAGAACCAGAGTAGGGAATAAAATTATCTTTTTGTTTTAATGTAATTGTTCTGTTTCTGTGAAGGCAAAACACATTCATGTGTACATTCCAGAAGAGAGAAAGTGGTCACTTTCTACAACTTTTCATATGCAAATCTAACATCCAGAAAAAAAAATACTCATGGGCCTATATATTTATTTTTAGATGAATAGAATCTAACATCATTTTTAAAGAGAGCACATGCAGTTCTTTGTGTCAGTATTCTTGAGAAAATGTGTTGTTAGAAGTGAAGAATAACGACTGAATTTCCCCTTTGTTAAATTTACTTGAATTCCAGCCAACATATTGATTTAGTCATATATATTTTCTTAGAAATCTAAATTCTTTATCAATTTTTTATGTCTTCATAAAATTTTGGAAAATTATGTTGTAATTTTTAGTAAGACTAATAACTTAGTGCCAGATTTTTTAAAAGATGTATTTATTTATTTAGAGAGAGATGGGGGGGCAGGAGGGAGACAGAGGGAGAGAGAGAATCTCAAGCAGACTCCCTGCTGAGCATGGAACCCAGGGGAGTGGGGGTCAGTCCCAGGACCCTGAGAGCATGATCTGAGTCGAAACCAAGAGTCACTTAACCAACTGAGCCACCTAGGTGCCCCTAGTACCAGATATTTTTTTACAGGGAAAATTAATCATGTATTTAGAACATAATTTTATGGATTTTTATACCAGAAGAAGAACAACTCTGGCTTAAAAATGACATCTGTTGAAAGAAAGAGAGAGAAGGGGAGTGTGGAAAGAAGGTTAAAGGAGGGGAAGGAAAGAAGGGAAAAAGGTGGAAAGAAAGGCAGGCAGGCAGACAGGAAAGAAGACAGGAAGTCAGACTAAAGAAATAAAAGAAGAAGCAAATAGATTAAAAACCAATCCTTGAAGTTGTTCAACAGTAAATTATTGTTTTTAATAATAAAATTTTAGAAGATTCAAGCTCTTAAAAATACAAAGCTGACTAAATACATATATGAATGAAGAAACAAACTCAGCTGGATAAATGAAGTTCTTCCATGCGTCCTTAGGGTTCCAAAATAAGAAACTGTCAGGATTCTAAAGGCTGAGAACTGCAAGGATCATAGTGTTATTTCTGCTAAATTTTATTTATTTTTAAGATTTTTAATATTTTTTATGTAATCTCTACACCCAACGTGGAGCTCAAATTTACAAACCTGACATCAAGGGTCTCATGCTCCATTGATGGAGCCAGTCAGGTGCCCCTCTGTTAAAGTTTATTAACTGAAGCCATATCCAGATTTGTTGGGAGGGGATCTGCCAGCAGATTGGTGACCTCCAGTGTCATTGGTGACCTCCAGTGTCAACAGTGTAGTGTAACAGTCTTCCTCACACAGTTAACAATGACAAATCTCAATCAGAGTTGTGTATTAAAATATGTTGTAAAAGCTTTAAGATTTTATATCAAGAAACAGTCATATTGTGAGACGAAGAAATCGGAATTTAAATTTTCCTTCTTACTATTTCAATTTTATTAATATCTATTAAAATGATTTTTTTTTTGGTATACACGTATGAAATATTTTGACTAGTAACTACTCAGGACAAGCCAGGTTATACTGCATTGTTCTTAATTATCCATATCTGACTTTGAGTTCCTTAGTGAAAAGGCCAAAATTCATGCAAAAATAACAACTTTAAAGTTCTAAGAATTTCCTAAACATCTCAGTTGGAGAAAGTACCATTGCTGTTTAACTATGTAATGCGATGCTTTACTGTAGTGTAAATGTGACATTTAAAGATAATTTCCTTGCCTTCATGAAGCTTTTAATCTACTGGATAATATAAGCAATGCACAAGAGTAACATAGCAAACAAAATTCCAGAAGCAATAATAACAATGATGAAAATTAGAGTAGAAAAAGTGGTGCAGTTTTAATTAGAGTTCACAAAGTTCTTAGACTATATTTTGAACAGAGAAATGAATTAGCTAAGACAGTAAGCCACTTGAAGATACAGGGGAAGTTGCAGGCATAGAAAATAGAAAAAAAGATCCACAGATAAGAATACAGTAGCAATTTCAAGAATTTGGATGAGCAACATTTCATTAGTTTTAGTTTGACCTAAAAAAAAATAAAGATTGTTATTTCTTCCATGCCTTATTCTTCCTTGATGAGCCAAAACCCACGTGGCTCAGCAAAGCTTCTATACAAATCCTTGTCAATTAGCTCACCATTTAATAGCATCTTGCCAAGGCACTAGATTTTACTGATGGCTTTTAAATCTTAGCTGCCAAAAATGATTTACTTCTTTAAGGATTTCTTGGCAAAAATTGATGCATTACTCCCATGAAGTTAGACTCACGACTCAGAATCAACTGAAAGAAATCATATGTGTGCCTGGAAAGCCTATTATTTATCTCAATTCCAAATACAACTTTCTAAATAAGGGTTCCCAGAACTTTTTGGGACCTTGTAAATTACTGAAGTACAAAACCTATCAAAAAAGTTGGAATGAAATTCTAATTTAAAACCACTACAATATTCATGTATGCTTACTATTTCATTACCCCATTATATGAAGCTTCACCTCAAAGAGACATATGTTTTAAAAAATGAGAAAGATATTCACAACAGATATTATTGAGCTCATTTTACCAACATTAAAATAATTTTGAGAAAAGCACCCAACAAGTATAAATGCATTTTTCTATCACCTTTGCCAACCTGATGTCTTAAGAAGAAACACATTTTCTTCGACAATTATTTCATTTTATGTGGCAGTCACCATTCCAAGGGCCTTGGTGTTTTGTTTGTTCATTTCATTTGGTTCCCCACAGAGTTTCCCTTAATTTTTGAACTGCCTACGGTACAGTCTAACCACTGAGATTATCTTAGCAAAATTATCCAGTGCCATCACTGGAAAACAAACAATATGCTACAGAGATTCCTAAGGCCACATTCTGGCCTACCAACACTGTTCTCTTGGAAAGGTAATTTTTTCTTTCTAACTGCAATTAGAGTCAATTAATGTACTTGTAAAATTATCATTACTGTCTTTACCTTTCAATTGGAGTGTTTAGGAATTTATATTTTGCATAATTTTGATATGTTTGAGTTTAAAACTATGACTTGGATACCTGTTTTCTATTTGTCTCATTTCTTTTTTCCTTTTTCTCTTTTTCTACCTTCTTTGTAATAACTTCTTGTGATTTTATCTCCTTTTTTGCCTCTTGCCTATAACTCTATGTTATTTTAGTGATCATATAAATACAGCACTGTACTTTATCATATTCTGTCTTTAAGAAATATACTATGCCCCATAAAATTATAAGAATCTCCTGCAATATACTACCATTTGTCCTTTCCTGGCCTTGATGTTCATGTTGTAACATTTTATTTCTATATGTATTATAAGTCGCGTGATGTGTTGTTTCTTAAATTTGGTTTAATCAGTTCATTACATTGTGTAGAGATTTATAATTAAAGCATTTATATTTCCCCACAATTACTCTTTTCTGTGGTTTTCATTCTTGTTTGTATGATTTTCCTTCCACTTGATGGTTTTCAGTTAATATTTTTTCTAGTACAGGTCAGTTGTTTATTATTTCTCTTAGCTTTTTATATTTGAAAAAAAGTCCTCATTTTTCCTTCACTTTGAAAGATACTTTTACAGGAGATAGATCTCTTAAGTTGGCAGGTTTGGTTTTTTTTTTTTCTCTTTCAGTACTTTAAGTTGATTCTCCTCTGTCTCCTAATTTGTACTATTTTCAATGAGAAGTTTCAAAAAGAATAAGGAGACTTATCTTGACTTATCTTTGTAATTCTGTCTATAATTTGTTTGTGTATACTTGGGTCCCATGCTGCTGTCCTCTGAGCCTGATGCCCATGAGTTCTTGTATTTTTTTGGTCAGAATCTTGTCTCCCAAGATAGGGAACACAAGATATTCATCTGGAGCAGGGCTTGCAAATCTTGGGGTCTGTCCTGTGCAGTGAGTTGGCTTGGAGTCAAGGACGGAGGTGGAAGCATAGGCATCTCTGGGTGTTGAGTAGTTTTTGCCCTTTCTCATCATTTGAACCATCATCTATGCCTTGCACTGGGTGGTCCTGATCTGCTGGGATGGAGGCTACCTGGCCTTGCACTGTTTCTCAACCTCTTCATCAGATGGACTTCCATCTTGACCTCCTCACTTTCCCCAATCTTCTTCTAGTGCTCCTGAATGAGGATTTGGGCCCTCAGCTCCTTGAGGGCGGTGGAGAGAGAAAAGTTCAAATCTATTGTTTCCACTACCACAAAATCATGCTGACTGATATGATCATCTGCAAATGGGCACCTGCTCCTTCTTCTTCTCCTCTTCTTTCTTTCTTTTCTTCTCTTAGAACTTGGCTCACTCCACTCAGGAACAAACCTGGTCCAAAATTCCTTTTTTTTTAAAGCTTTATAAACAAGCCTTTGAGGGTAATTAATATCTTGGAATAATGTTCTGCCAACTTGGTGAAGTAGTTGAAAAGTTGGGCTGCAAGTGGAGGAAGTCAAATGGATAGATGTGCTACTCTTTCTAGATCGGCTGTGTCAGAAACGGGTGCCCATTCCTAGCCATAGAGTGAGTCATCAGCTTCATCACATCCAGGTAAAAGGCTGAGATGGAGACTGATTATGAGAATGAGGGACATGCTGTGGTTTGACTTTACCAAACTCAAGAGGGGGCTCTTTGGGCATGATGGTCTCTTGGGTCACCTAGGCTTAGGCATTCTGCAGCTGTTACTGGGTAGCCTGCTGCTGCTGCTGCTGTATGACCTTGAAGATGGTGGCTGTAGGCTTCTGAACCTTCTCCTCCTTGAATTCACTGACCTAGTAACAATAGTAGGCATGGTAAGGGTCATTGGGGTTCAGCAAGTTGAACTGAGAGTTGATCTCATTCTATTGAATCTTGGTTTCAAATTTATGTTTGATTCTGGTCACAAATTTGTCAGTGCTGTCCATGATATTCCTGACCTTTGGAGAAGGTGAATAATCCCTACCACTGGTTTGAAAGAGGTAGGATCTTCCTTTTAAGATGCTTCCTTTCTCTGCAGTCTGGGCATGGTACTGTGGGCAGTGATAGGGGCACTCCCCTAGATGGGACTGGCCTGTATGGCTGCAACACTCATAGCTGTCCAGGAGTAGTGCTGCATGCATCAAGACAGGCTTCCTGCACCGATTGAGGATGGTGTGCATGTGTTTAAATGTGTGTCTGTGTGTGTGTGTACTCCTTTTAAGAGTTTATCTGTGCCACTGGATTTAAGCTATTTGATTACACAGTGCCTTGATGTAGTTTTCTTTGTGTTTCCTATTCCTTTTTTGTTTTTAGCGTATTTTTAAGTTTATTATTTTTACCCAATTTGTAAAATTTTCAGCCACATTTATTCAAATACCTTCTCTAACCCCATTTCTTTCTTCTCCTAAAGGAACTCCTAAAGTTTAACCTATATGAGAGTGCTTCAAGTTGTGACTCAACTCACTGATGTTGTATTTATTTATTTATTTATTTATCTTCCTGGCTTCATTTTAGTTTCTATTTCTATGTTTTAAAATTATTTTCTCTTATAAGGTATAATATGTTGTTAATTTCTTATAGTATATTTTGTAGACTTTCAGTATATATCTCCTAAAGATAAGTTTTGTTTCCTACATAAAATAAATTATCAATTAGAAAAAAATTAACAATAGTCTGATGAAATTATCTAGTATACAGTCCACAATAAAATTTCACCAGTTCTTCCCAGAATATCTCCTAAAGTCATCTTTCTCTTGAAAAGAATTCAAGTAAAGTTCACATATTACAATTAATTGTTATCTTTTTTGAATTTTTTAGCTTAAGTATTATAGGGTTTTCTTTTTGCTTTTTGAGGGGATATTTATTTATTTATAATTTTTATTTCAATTCCAGTATAGTTAATATACAGTGTTGTATTAATTTCAAATATATAACATAGTGATTCAACAAGTCTATACATTAATCAGTGGTCATCAAGATAAATGCATTCTTAATTCCCTTCACCTATTTCATCCCCCACCTACCACCGCCTGATATGCTAGATATTGTAGTTTTGTTTATATAATTTTGATGTGGGACTTCTTTACTGGTCCATATACCTTCTAACATGCTATATAGTTCCTGCATCTTCTTGATATGAAATGTACACTTTAATAATAATTGAAATGCATTTTCATAATCATTGTAATAGTCTTGCTTAATAATCCTATCATCTAGGTCGTTTCCAGGCCAGATTTGATTATTTCCACTATATTCCATTATATATTATTCCATATATATATGTGTATATATACATATATATGTATAGTATATTTTGTATAATAGTCCATTTCATTCTTTTTATTTATTTATATTTTGTATAAATATAATATGTATTTATTTATATTTAAATAAATATATATACATATACATAAATTATATTATTCCATTATATATAGTATATTTTGTATAATAGTCCACTTCATTATTTTTATTTATTTATATTTTGTATAATATAAATATATAAGTATATATTTATATAAATGTATTTATAAATATATATTTATTTATATTTTGTATGATAATATATATTTTGTATAATAGTCCATTTCATTCATTATGTACATAATAGACTATTATTCAGCCATAAAAGAATGAGGTCTTGCCATTTGCAATGATTGGATGGAGTTCGAGTGTTATTATGCTAAGTGAAACAAGTCAGTAAGAGAAAGACAAATACCGTATGATCTCACTCATATGTAGTCTTCAAGAAACAAAACAAAGGAGCAAAGAAAGAAGAGAAAGAGAGAAAACAAGAAACAGATTCTTAACTATAGAGAACAAACTGATGGTTACCAGAGAAAAAGGAGGGTGGGGAATGAAATAGGTGATGGGAGTTAAGAGTACACAAATCATGATAAAAAGAAAATAATAAATCAAAATCAAATCAACTCAATTGATAAATTAGAAATCAAAGTTTAAGTAAAAAACTTTAAAATACATATACTTAGGTCTAAAAACCATCATTGTATTCAAAAGGAAAACATTAGAGATGGTATTACTAAGTTAAAGATGTTTACTATACCCTCTATCACTGAATTAGAGGAATTAGTTAATATAATTAGGGGAGATAAAGGAAATAGATAATACATATTAGAAAAGGAGGAATGAAATTATCTCTAATTTTATGGATTATAAAGATTATGTGGAAATCTAGGACACTCTCAAGCATGTCTTTATGCAATTCAGAATGAGAAATATGAAATTCCAGGGGAAGGTAAGGGTGGGACACTGAGAAAAAGATAAAATTTGAAGTGAATAGAGAGCAGTGTTAGGAAAACCATTTGCAAACTGAAGTGTTTGGGGACTGTAAAATAGATATCATTTGAGCCCAATTAGTAATAGTTTTTCTCATTTAAATTCAGTAGACTTTCTTAGTGATGTATATAAAACCAGTCAGCAGTGATATCTTAAATCGCATTTTAATAAAATTCATTGAGAAAGCAAAAAATTGATTTTCACATATATATTTTCCCTTTTTAAGGGAAGGGTTCATATTTGAAGGCAATTGGAAATGTATCTGGATTTCAGAATATGTACGTAAACCTATCAAAAATTATCTGAAAATATCATTTAAGAATCTTCAGTTTCAGGAGAATGTGAACTTTTGGGAGGTTGAGAGAGTTTGTGTGTGTGTGTGTGTGTGTGTGTTATGCTTTCATTTCAGCCCATCTTGGACACTTAATGATGGTTATAAATTGTCTTTAGTTTTGCCATGCAAGGAATTTCTTTGATTTGAAGAGTATTTGAGAAAACTTCCTGTATTTTAGGGGAAAAATAAATGCTACAGTTTATGAAACTTAAGTTTTGATTCTTCTAAATTTCCAGTAAACACACTCTTGGATATTCCACATATATTGACTTGAACATAGCCCAAAGGAATTATGAAACCTTGTTGACAAATATTTTGCTTTCTCTTAAACATTTTACAATGTAGAAAATACACACAAAAACACACAATAATAGAAGGCATTACCCTTTTATAAATTAAATATAGTGATTGCTTTGGGACACAAATTGAGAAAACTGCACTCACTCATATTTAAAATTTTTAACCTTATTTTTTATTTTAATTAAATTTTTAATTAAATTAATTTAATTAATTAAATTTAATTTAATTTTAATTTTTATCCATATTTTTCAAATTTTAAATTCTGTAATTTGGGAAGTAAAAGGCTCATCTTTCATTCATTGTTATTGCTTTAAGATTCAATTTTAGTGATTGAATTAAATATTACATGAAATGTTCTACCTTATTTAGGCAAATAGATTTATTTAGTTAAAACAGCTAAGAATATTGTTTAATTTATATTTGTATTTAAAACTTACTTCCCCAGCACAATGTTTTATTCTCATCTTTGTTTCTAATCTTCCAAGATGAGAAAAGTCATGTCAGTATTATGAAAGAAAATGAATACCTGCTCTATGGTTCGCCACACAAATTTGAAGATCAAACAAAATAAACAGACTTCTAAATGTTGGTCCATACTATTTTTTAAAAAGTTTACTATTGTCTATCAGCCAAAATGTGACATTATACAAACATAAAAATCAATCATGTATCAGTCCCTCAATTACATGAAATCATATCAATTATTTCAGATTTTTTTCATTGAGAAGCAAGCATTATGGAATAATTGAAGCCCCAATATCTTATTTATCACACATTTCTTAAATCTCTTCTGAGAAAAAATTATTCTAAACTGAGGTTTATGATTCCCATTTAGTACTTTATTTACACTTGTATGTCCTCCTAAACCACATTTAAAATTGCTTTAGGGCACCTGGGTGGCTCAGTCCTTGGGCATCTGCCTTCAGCTCAGGTCATGATCCCAGGGTCCTGGGATCTAGCCCAACATCAGGCTCCCTGCTCAGCAGGAAGCCTACTTCTCCCTCTACCACTCCCTCTGTTTGTGTTCCCTCTCTCACTCTCTCTTTCTCTGTCAAATAATTACATAAAATCTTTTAAAAAATATTTGAAAATAATGAAATTCATTTTTTTCAGATTTCTCTGATATATTGGATATTAGTAAAAATGCCAAAATATCAAATAATACTATTAAATATGTAAACATACTTTTATATTTTGAACAGGTTTCAAACATGAGCATCTTAATATATAGAAGTTTCTTTATTAATTTCTTTCTGCATTCTTTTTCATTTAGCCAGAATTCACTCATATTTTAATCTTCACTGTGATAGTATATCATGAGAGTAATTGTGAAAATTTCCTAATGCCAGACATCTAGGCAGTGTCTCCAAGAACAGTTGTTTGGAAAAGTGCCAGTTTGTAATGGAGTTAATAATATAAGACAATAAAACGGGCTTTTCACAAAACCTAATAACTTTAATTAAAAGGAGGAACATTTTTTAATATGTATGGAGCATATGACCTTTGCATTTTTATTATGCTGTTTTTTTAATTGCAGAAAACATTAATGGTAATAGATATAAACTATATATATATATATTTTTTTTAAGATTTTATTTATTTATTCGACAGAGATCACAAGCAGGCAGAGAGAGAGGAGGAAACGGGCTCCCTGCTGAGCAGAGAGCCCGCTGTGGGGCTCGATCCCAGGATCCTGGGATCATGACCTGAGCTGAAGGCAGAGGCTTTAACCCACAGAGCCACCCAGGCGCCCCATAAACAATATATTTTTATTTGAGACTCTTGGAGAATAATTTATTACATTTTTCTTTAAAAATTAGGTATTTTTGTTCAAAGGTCATGAGATGTAAATGCAACAAAAGAGTAACAGAAAAATAATTTCGTTTTAACTGATAATAAACAGCCTCCATCACTGACTTCGGGAGCTTTTGATGTAGGTTTTATCAATTTTAACAAATGTACCTTTCTGGTGTGGGGGAATGGTGATAGGTGAGGGTGGCTACGTGTGTGTGTTCACAGGAGTTTATGGAGAACTCTGCCTCTCAATTTTGCTGTGAACCTGAAACTGCTCTTTAAAAAATATCCTTTAAAATTAAAAAACAAACAAACAAACAAAAAAAACTAACCAACATAGTCTTAATAGTTTCCTTAGCTTAATTAAACTGCAGGCAGATTTCTTCCTGCCTTTAGGCCTATGACCACCCTCCTACTTTGGCCTTCCCAGACTCCAAACAGCCTAACCAATGAAGTCCTTCCTCTCTCTCTCTTCTTGGAGCATTTGTTTTAGAAAACTTATCATTGTAATTTCTTTCCTTGCCTCTTTGAGATGTACATCTTTTTTTCAAAAATTTCTTAGCAGCTTTTCAACCCAGGACTACCTTTCTCCAGGACCTGGAAACTATCCCTTTGAAATGTCATCATCAGGGTGCCTGGGTGGCTCAGTGGGTTAAAGCCTCTGCCTTCCGCTCAGGTCATGATCCCAGGGTCCTGGGATCAAGCCCCGCATCAGGCTCTCTGCTCAGAAGGGAGCCTGCTTCCTCCTCTCTCTCTCTCTGCCTGCCTCTCTGCTTACTTGTTATCTCTGTCTGTCAAATAAATAAATAAAATCTTAAAAAAAAAAAGAAATGTCATCATCAAGGAGGCTAGCTAGCTTCCCTGCGTCCTTGTCTCTGCAGAGAGAATAGGAGCCCAACCTCAGTGAGCATCTTGTTCAGAGTTGTAAATCTACTTCCTGTTATGAAGAGAGGAGAAAGTTTACATTTCCTATGGTAAGTCCAATAAGCAAACACAATAAGGCCCACAGATGGCCTAAGATTCCCCCAACTCTGCTCTTAAAAACTCCCCTGCCTCCTCCCCCCACCTTTTAAAAAGGAGTTAAGGCTGTGTTATATTCTCTCTTCACTGTTGGCAAGAGCCTCCAATAAAATCTTCTTTGACCATTTACTGTGTCTAGTGCAATTTTTGCTTTATGTTTAGTGTCATTTTTGTTTTATGAAATGACAGTTTCAAAAACTGTAGGGTAGAAAGTACAAGTGAATAATACTGATTATAAATAAACTGTATTAGAAGAGTCATCTCTTTTATTTTCTTCAAAATGTCCTCAAGCACAGATCCATACAACTTTTAATTCTCAAACTAGAGATAATAGCTTAAAAAGGTTGGACTAACAAAAATTCTTTTTCACTTCACTGTGATTGGAGTATAGCAATTATGTTCATTTTAATACTTCTGAATTAATGTGTAATCATCAGAATTTGCCCTGCTTATAAAGGAAATACATCAGAATAAAAATCAATAATAGCAGTTTTGAAAATTATTTTCTATTGATGAGATTCTGCTTCCAGAGTAAGACTTAGCCCACAATCTGAAACTTTGTAGTAACATGAAAACAGTTCACAATTACTATAATTTAGAATTTAACTCACATTCAAATTGAAATGGGTGGAAAAATAAAACCCTGTATGAAACTGTTTTCACTGTATGTGTTTTGAAGTATCTTTTAAAATGTAAAATCAACATTGCTATTCTAGTCACAGCAAAGCACTTTCCTGAATGTCATATTAAACTCATTACGGGAGAATGACAAGGCTTTTTAATGTGATTGTTATTTTCTCATAATAAAGGCAAAAATTGCCAGTGCTTATGAACTTAAAATAAGATGTGATTGGAGTTGGATGAATTAGCTCTGATGAATATGTATATCAAATGGTTATATTAAAAATATATATATATATCTGTATACTTTGTTTCCATTCAAACCTGTATTTGGCAGACTAAGTTTTTACTTAGAATATCCTCAATATCAACTTTCTCGATATAAAAGTTGCTTCGGAGTTACATTTTTAAGAAAAGGTTTTACAAATTAAACATGTTTTGGCTGTCTTTCTCAAGTCTTTGTTATTTATTTTATCATAGTCAAGAAAATTGATGGACATCTCGTGAAACATTTTAATTATATAAAACAGAATTCCAATTTTTAAAGTAGATTATAATAGACTATTTACAATAGACATTTATTATTATGTCTCAACTAAATCCACAACTATTAGATTTATGATATAAAATTTTCTTATTTTAACAGATTATGTTATTGATATGTGTGAATAGTTTTAGGCAAATGATAAAAACAATCTTGATTAGGGAGAACATTTGACAAAAATAGAACCATTTTAGTCTAGAAGATTAAGTTTTCAAAGATATGTCTTTGCATGTAATTTTAATTTCTCTTCAATAATTATTGAATGAATACCTAATACTTTCTCTTCTTTAGACCCTCCTCCATTTTGAAATTACTCTATTTTTTCTTTTCTCTTTTCTTCACTTCACTAAAAATGAACTTACTTATTAGGTTGTTAAATTGAAATGACATTTTTCATTCTTCATTTTTCTTGGCTTCTTCAGAAAACTCCAAATATTTGACCAACCTCTGCTTCTACAAATGCTCTTCAAATTCAATTCCTCACAATATAGAGCCTAGTTATTTCCCATGCCTTACCAGTTTATTCTAAATTATACCTTCACTGAGCCAAAACTATTCTATCAGAAATGAATGCTGAAATTCCTTAGGGTGTGGTCTTAGGGCGTTTTCTATTCTTAGGTTTCACTTTATGTCTAGTCCATTTGTTCCCGAGCATAGTCAACATCAGAATCATCTAGGAAAACCTGAAAACCTGAACATTTTTGAAACACCTCTTCACAGATGTACTAGTAAAATGACAAACAATGTGGACTGTCTCCATAGCTCTTGGAGTGGATACTAAAGACAGGAGTCCTACCAAAGCAAAAGAATAGCCAGACTCTAGCTTTTAGACTTGCAGAAATAATTGAGGAAGGAAATCATGCTCAGAATTTTATCTGACCCTGGTAAAAAGACAGACTTGAACTTCTACCAAGTCTTGGTGCCATAATGTGACTGTTAAGAACTTAGTTTTCTTCACTGAAAGGATATTCTATTGAATCTGAGTACTGTACACACACTAGCACATTTTCATTATGCTAGAGAAAGAACTTCAAGAATATCGTTATTTTGAGTTGCATCTATTCTGAGCAAAAGGCCGTGTTTACATTTGTTCAATTAGGAAAACTTACCTTACTTAATAAGAATTATTTTAAAAAGAAGTGTTGGCTAGAATGTGGAGAAAAGTGGGTCTTGCACATTGTTGGTAAAAAAAAGTAAATTGGTATATACATTATGAAAACAGTATACAAGTTTCTTAAGAAATTAAAAAGAAAATTACCATATGATCCAACAATTCCATTTCTAGGTTTATATTTAAACAAACTGAAATCAGGATCTTAAATCGATGTTTGTACTTCCATGTTTATTGCAGCATTATTCACAATAGCCAAGACATGGAATCAACATAAATGTTCATCAGTGGATGAATGGATTAAAAAATCTCATACATACATAGAATGGAATATTATTCAGCCTTAAAAAAGAAGAAAATTGTGCCACTTAGAATAACATAGATGAACTTGAAGGACATTATGTTAGCAAAGTAAGCCAGAAAGAGAAGTACAAATACTACATGGTATCACATATATGAGGAATTTAATATAATCAGACTCCGAAGCCAATAGCAGCATGGTGGCTGCTAGTGACTTGGGAGAGGAGGAAACAAAGGGGGTGTGAAACAAAGGGTGCTAACTTTGAGTTATGCAAGATAAATAAGTCGTAGATATCTATTATACAGAATAGTGTCTATAGTTAACAATACTATTTTGTATATATAAAAATTTGCTAAGTGTGTAGATCTTGTGTTAAGTGTTCTTACTACAAATTAATAATAATAACAATAACAATAACAATAGCAATAAAGAAAGAGGGTGAGAGAAAACTTTTGGAAGTGTTGGATATATTATGGCATAGATTTGTGCGATGGGTTTCACAGATGTATACACTTAACTGCAGACTCATGAAGTGGTGCACACTAAATATATACAGTTATTTTTGGACAACCCTACCTCAATAAAATGGTTAAAAAAAAAGAAGAGGAGGCATGCAAAATAGCAGGAAAATATGAAACAAAATAATAAAGGCAATCATTTCATCAAAATTGAGAAATGAGGCCGATTATTATTATCAGCAGAGAAGTTTATAAAGAGTAGGGGGAGTTCAAGGCACCAAGAGATCATAGGAGAAATCTCTGATTCTGATATGAGAAGTGGGAGGTTATCATACTTCCTTACTTTCAAATAACGTTATAAAGCTATAGTAAGCAAAACAGAGTGGTACTGGTATTAAAACAGACATATAAACCAATGAAACAGAAGAGAGAGCCCAGAAATAAAACCACACATACATGGTCAAATGATCTTCAACACTGATTTCAGGTCTTAATCCCTGAAACCCATACATGTTACTTTATGAGGAAAAGGTGTCTTTGCAGATGTGATTAAATTAAGCATCTTGATGTGGACAGATTAATCCAGACTATCTGAGTAGGGCCTAAATCCAACTATAAGTGTCCTTATAAGAAAGAGGCAGGGAGATTTCATACACAGAAGAGAAGAAGGCAATATGACCATGGTGCCGAATTTGGGGTGATGGGCCCACAAGTCAAAGAATGCCAACAGCCACCACAAGCTGGAAAAAGCAAGCAATAAATTCCTACAGGTTCTAGAGGGAGCAAAGTCTTGCTGGCACCTTGATTTCAGCTTAATGAAATTGATTTCAGGCTTCTGGCTTCCAGAGCTGTGAGAGAATAAATCTCTGATGCTTATGCCATCAGGTTTGTGACAGTTAGTTACAATACACAAAAGAAACCAATACAGTAACCAATAAACAATAACACAAAATATGCATAACAAACACATGGAAAAACTGATCTGTGGAAAAGAAGGAAGGATGAGAGAAACACATGTGAAACAAATAGTAAGATCAAGACTATTTTTTTTTAATTTTTTAAAGATTATTTATTTATTTATTTATTTGACAGAGAGAGAGACAGACAGACAGACAGACATGGAGAGAACACAAGCAGGAGGAGTGGGAAAGGGAGAAGCAGGCTTCCCACAGAACCGGGAACCCGATGTAGGCTTGATCCTAGGACCCTGGGATCATGACCTGAGCCAAAGGCAGACGCTTAATGACTCAGCCACTCAGGTACCCCAAGATCAAGACTTTAAATCCAAATACATAAGCAGCCTGTTTCGTGAACAAAACATAAGTTTGCAGCTTTGCCCCATGCCTGGTATTGACAAATCCTGGGGAAAAACTACTGAATATATCAGTTCTTCATTCTGTGATATCCTCCTTTTTTAAATGCTGGCCCTTCTAATCTTGGTAACCTCAGCAACCCTCCAATGATTAATATATAAACATATATGTATGTTTGTTGGTGTCATTAATGCATTTTCCAAATAGGCACTCAGTATAAAAGTTGTCAATTTTATTGTTTAAGAAAAATTCCCTGAAATGAATGCATTCAAATGGAAGTTGACTCATTATCTATTCTCTTAAGTTCATCAATTATCTAAATAAATTTATAGTATCACCATGAAGACTAGCAATATACAGATATGAGTTCCCAAGATTACTACTTCCATTTACTCCAGAAATATAATTCTCCCTAATCCCATTATTTTAAAAACAAAGTTATTTTTCATAGGTAAATTGTGAGTTAATGGAGGCAAAGAGAATTATTCAAGGAATAAAATAGTGAATCTCTAGACATACACTTGAAATAGAAAGAGCAGGTGAGTTTCAAGATGATCCACAGATTTAATCCTTTTTAAAATAAAAACTTAAAAAAAAACTTAAGAAGTTAAGATATGCTATAAACCAAAAGATAATTTTAATTGTCAACAAATAAGTGAAACAATATAATTAGCAACTTATTAACTAACTGCATGACTGGTTCATAAGAATATATTCAAATTAAGATATGCAAAATATTTATACTTGCATTATCCTATTACAAAAGTGAATCACATGTTTACTTAAAGTCTGTTAACTTTATGGCCTTTTAATATTCAGAAATAATTCACTTGTAATGTCATTTAACTCTCAGTTTTATGTTGTCATGGCCTATATTCCTGGAGTTTATTAAAGAAATAGTGAGACAAATAATGTCTCTTATTTTATTAGCCCTACCATATGAAGATTCAGAAATCGTACCACTTTTGAGAAAGGTAGTTAAGTAGTGGGGGAAACAGTAATTTGGTTTTTAAGTTAATGTGATTAAAAAATAAATCTTGAATCAACTTGGTTACCTTCTCCATAAAATGCTATTTCTTAGTCTTTCAAGTAAAATTACCCACTTTCTTCCATAAGTTTTGTGATATTTTATTTGCAATTTTTAATTTTTAAATTTTTACTTATATCTTCATTTCTTTCTGTTTACTTCCCCCATATGCCATGAATGGTTAAATCCAGAAACTATGACCTAACAGTATTTTGTGTTTTCAAAGCTAAAGGATTCACTGAAGTCATCACTAACAGACAGACACATGGAGTGAATTTCTCTTGTTAAACTGAAATAATCTCTGCAGAATTGTTAACCCTTTCATCAGATAATTTTTAAAATTTACATAAATTTTTTCATGTTACAAACATAGTATTCGTTTCTGTCTTTTCTGTCTTCTTCAACTGCAGTACCAAAAAGCTACATCATGATTATCTATTGTACCTGTTTTTTCATTGTACCTGTTTTTTTCATTGAATGAGGGCAGAAATTTTATCTATTTATCATTTTGTTCTGAGATTCTAGAATACCATCTAACACAAATTGTAAAATATCATATCATACAATGAAACAGTTATCCAGTTTTCAAATTCATATGAGGACACGTTATTTGTTCTCAAGCAATATGGATGAATGCAAAGCAAATCCTTAAAAAATGACCTCTCTTTTTAAAATTCCTTGACCACTCTCCATTTGATAGAGGAATATTGTATTTCTCTAGCCATAATGATAAAGCAATTAATAGTTGCATATGGCATTAAGATAGAATGTCAATTTCATTTTGAAAGTAGAAATATGTATAAGACATGTATTTAGCTTAAAAGACTTAACTTTACATTTTCTATCAAACCAATTAATTCATACTCTATGTCAGTAGCCAAATTGTTAATTTAGTCGTTATTTATAATTTTAAACTGTGATTGAAGTGTTTTAATATATAACATCATGGTTCTTTTTTTTTTAAGATTTTATTTATTTATTTGACAGAGATCACAAGTAGGCAGAGAGGCAGGCAGAGAGAGAGGAGGGGAAGCAGGCTCCCTGCTGAGCAGAGAGCCCGATGTGGGGCTCGATCCCAGATCCCAACACCCTGGGAACATGACCTGAGCTGAAGGTAGAGGTTTAACCCACTGAGCCACCCAGGCACCCCACATACATGGTTCTTATACTCTATAAACTTATACTATGTCCTATCATCAAGAATATCAACTGTTCATTATCTCTGTAATAAAAGTTTTCTTCACATATGATCACAAACTGAACAAAAGACTGTTGATAAAACAACTTAATTTATTTTTATATTCAAACCAGTATCAGTGGAATATGTTTAATGTAATTTTATTCATTCATATATGAAAAAGTTATAGTTTATGATTTAGCCATATCAAAAATACTTCTTATTCCAATTAAGTAAATAACAACTGGCATTTAGGAACTCTTTCTTCCTAATTACAAAAGAATTGGTGGGCCATGGACTCCTTTCTTGAATGAAAAATATCCAGATATGTTGGCTCATTTTTGTTTCCCATGTAAGAGAATTTTGGAAAAACAATTATCTTTATAGATTGTGAAACACATGAAATATGTTGAGTGGTGTTCCAAAATTGCAATAGAATAACAGAAAGAATAGATATTTTTTTAAAAAAGCACAAGACTAAAGAGGTAAACATTCAAAGACTCTATTTTTTTTTTAACAGTTATGGTCCCCTGAAGATAATGTTATTTCCTATTTGTAGGAAATTTCTTATTTGTAAGATATTATAATTTTTAAAAATCCAAGTCAACTCAGAGCTATACTCTTCCTTTACCCTGAATGATTCTCTAAATGTACTTCACATAATCATAATTGAGAGATACTTTTATGTCAACCTGTTTACATATCGGTGTCTTCACCTCTTTGACATAACCTATGAATGTCATTTAAAAATATCTACCATGTATTATTTATAATAGCATGCATATATTTCAGATTATACTTGCTTAACTGTTAAATGTTCACTGAGTAAGAAAACAAGTTAAAAATGGAAAGAAGTTTTCATTCAAATTTTGTAGTACTCACAAAGCTTGACAAGAAAACATCTCATGTTTAAAAATAAA
>PISX010012491.1:0-60558 GCA_004024625.1 Mellivora capensis | reverse complement strand
CAACATGGACGGGACTGGAAGAGATTATGCTGAGTGAAATAAGTCAAGCAGAGAGAGTCAATTATCATATGGTTTCACTTATTTGCGGAGCATAACAAATAACACGGAGGACATGGGGAGATGGAGAGGAGAAGGGAGTTGAGGGAAATTGGGGGGGAGATGAACCATGAGAGACTATGGACTCTGAAAAACAACCTGACAGGTTTTGAAGGGGTGGGGGGTAGGAGGTTGGGGGAGCCAGGTGGTGGGTATTATGGAGGGCACACATTGCATGGAGCACTGGGTGTGGTGTAAAACTATGAATTCTGTTATGCTGAAAAGAAATGAAATAAAAACAAAAAAAAAAAAAGGAGGATGGGCTTTCATGGGAATGTTTGAGCCAACCAAACTCTGGCTCCAATCCTCAGGTTACAATCCTAAATACTGGGAAGTGATTTCTGCATTGGAGTCTTTAAGAGGATGGGTTTTCACCTAACTAAAATGGGTTTCATGGTAATACCAGGTTAGACTTTGTAAATGTGGCTCATGAGTTCCAAACCTAAAATGGAAAACTAAGCTTCCAGGGTATTATGATTATTGGTTTGTACTTTACTATTTTATTTATATCCCTCCTAGCTCTGAAAAATATTCAAGGGTTTTTACTTCACCATGAATAAAAGGGATGTTTTAGCAACAGAATAGAAGTAAAGGATAAAGAAGTGTACTTCTTCAATGTCTATAAATGACCCAGATTAGGTGTCCAAGTTTGGAAAATACTTAATCTCTTTCAGCAATGAAATGCCAAAATTCTTTTAAAGGCTGAGGGCTTATTTATTTTAAGTAGGAGAGGAGTTAAACCTCTGGCAGCCTCGGTCCATCAGAGGTGCCTGTACAAAGAACGTGGTAAGCACATTGCAAGGCATCATGGAGAAGGAACTTTAACTGCACCTTAATGGTAGTTGAATTCTGAGGCATGATTACCACCACACTAAGGTCAGAGTCTAAGTTTTCCTGGTCCAGAGGAAATGAGAAAAATAAGCACAAATAAGTATCTGTAGCCAATGGGATGAATGAATGAATGAATGTATACTGTCTACTCTTCCAAAGACATAATGTATTACATGTAAAGAACTATCCTTAAAATTAAAATTAATCTTTAACCTGAAGGTCCTCTAGAACTTTCTTATTAAAATATCCTTTTTTAATGTAATGAAATGATGTGAAAGAAGACCACAATTTCACTCTGAGAAAACAAAGTTAACAGCCTTATATTGGACACCAAAATATTCTTGAACTTTTACTGGATGACAAAATTTGACAATGGGGGATCCACTGCTTTGGAGCACTGATTATAAACTTTAAAAGGGGAGTTGGAGTCAGAGACGCATGGTCTGGCCAGAAAACATCCCCTGAACACAGGGTTGTAGAACCAGTAGACAACCTACCCCACAGCCATGTTTCCTTCTTCACAGGGAGAATCCCCAGGTTTGTTCATCCTTTTCCCATGTGACTCAAGTTCAAGTACATCTACCTCCAGCTCCAGGGAAGGGTTACTAAGTAGCTCATTCCCCTTGCCTGTGACTGATTAGGGATGAGCACATGACCAATGAGACATGAGGGGAAATCTAATGGAAGACTCCTGGGAAAGATTTCTTTGTCAATAAGAAGAGACACAGAAATGAGCAATTCTTCTCCTGTCGGACACTGTCCTCTCTGACTGCAATGCCTAGAGCTACAGCAGCCAGCTAGCCTGAAGACGAGCCATGACATTCTTAACAGCAGAAAAGAAAAGTGGAAGGAAACTGGGTCCTTCATGATGTCACTCGGGCACTAAATTAACAACCTAGAAATCTTCTATTATGGGTTGCACTGTATTCTCTAAAAAATGATAGACTGAAGTCCTCACTTCCAGTACCTTAGAATGTGACCTTATTTGGAAAGAGGGCCTTTGCAGATTTAACCAGGTTAAAATGAGGTCATCGGGTTGGGCTCTAATCCAGTACAACTGTTGTCCTTGAAAAAAGGGGAAATTTCATTGCGAACACACAGAAAAGAAAGACAATGTGAAGACACACACGGAGAAGGCCACGTGAAGATGGAAGCTGAGACTGGACCAATGCAGCCACAAGCCAAGGAACACCAAGGACTGACAACCAGCACCAGAAGTAGGGAGGATACAAGGAAGGGTTCTCTCCAGAGTCTCAGGGAGCACAGCTTTCTCGCACCTCAATTTCAGACTTCTAGCCCCCAGGACTGTGAGAGAACAAATCTGCGTTGTTTTAAGTCACCCAGGTAATGACACTTCATTAGGGCAGCCCTAGGAAACAAATAGACCTTCTTTCTCCTAGACTTCTTACTCTGTGAAATAACAAATTTTCCTTCTGCTTCAGCCATTGTGCGTTGAAGATACCTCTACTTGCAACTGAAAGCAACCTGACCAATATGAGTCCTTAGCATGGTACTGGTCCCAAGAAGGAGGGGCCCAACCGACAGAGAAATCATCCATGGGAAGTAAATGCCCTCTAGAGTCCACCTGTGTGACCACCCAGCATCAACAGCCTCCCTTCATCCCAACCTCAAACTTCCAAACACAAATACAGACAGCTTTGCTCCACACATCATGCCATGATCCTTCTGCCACCCAAAGCACTCCTAGTTCAAGTGCAGGATCTCAAGTAATGTCTCTCCTTCAGTTTCCTCCTGATTCCTCTTTTAGACTAATTTAGAGCTTAACTATAAAATTGAGGAACAGCAATGCAACTTATATAAAATAGATGCAAAATACAACTACTTTTCCTCAAGCCCAAGCCACCATCATCTCTCATTGGATCACTGCAATAGCCTCCTGACAGGTCCCTCTGCTTCCCCTCCTTCAAAGTATTCACAATAGAGCCACCAGAATGATCCCGTTAGAACCTAAGTCAAGTCATGCTTTTCCTCTGCTCAGAAACTTCCAGCAGCTCCCATTTCATTCTAGAAAAAGCCAAAATCCTCCCAACGACTTCTAAGGCCCCAGATGATCAGGATCTCTGTTCCATCATCATTTCCTTCTGTTCTCCTTCTTCTTCACTCCACTATAGTCACACTGTCCTTTGCACACAAAAAGGTTCCAGCCTCAGAGCCTTTGCACTTGCTCTGTTCACTGGCTGAAATACCCTTCCCCAGATATCCACCTAGCTCATTCCTTCACTTCTTCAGGTATCCACTGAAAAAATCACCTCATCAATGAGGCCTTCCTAATCCCCTCCCTGTCACCCTTCAGACTCCCTCCCCTGGCTTTATTTCTTCTTCTAACACTTATCACTATGCATTTTATCTGGCTTTAATGTTTATTGTCTATCCTGCACTAACATGCATGCTCCCTGAGGGCAGGGATTTTTGTCTACCCTGCTACATCTACATCCCACAGCAGTATCTGGGAGAGGGTCTACCACATATGTGAACAAGGGAAAGAATAGGAAGTGATGGATATGGTCATTTAGACCACCTAGCATGGCCTCGTGTTTTGTACCAGCCACATACAGCTGGGCAGATTCACGCATGGAGTAAGCAAAGAGTTGGATCCAACGATGGGGTTTTGCCAAAAGTGTATAATGAAGTAAGAGAAGAGGAAGGGAGATAAAGGGGCAAACAATGGAGGTATGAAAATGATTGACCTCAGAAAGCAAGTTGGAAGAAATTAGGTTGGGTAAGGAAGGAAGTGAGGATATGAGGGAACAAAGGAAATGGAAAGATAAGAGTCAATGGATTAAAGATCAATGTGGGATTTAAGCTCTTTTTGGAGGAAGTACACCCACACTGATAAATTTGGTGTAACCTAAAATTATGTCTGTCCCTCCTTCCTTTAGCACCCTTGGCTTCCACTTATGCATACATTAGCTAAATCTGCATCTATGTAAATCAGCAAAATCCAAGTTCAGTTGGTATGTAAGCTTTCTCCTTGTGGACTTTGTAATAACAGCTACACTAACCCACCTTGCTTGCTGGGCTCTGACTCAAGTCTGGATATAAGGGGTGGTGGGATATAAGCATGAGGAAACTGACTTCCCAGGTGCGGTGTTCAAGTGAGGGGGACCAGGACCTGCTCTGGTCTGTCTTCCAAACCTTCCTCCACATTCCATCATAGTCTTCCTCAATCAAGAGCCAGACAAGACTGTGAACAGACCTGCTAGTGGGATCAGCAACCAGAGGGGTCACGCTTTGACCCACTGCCCATTTCAGTGCAATCATAGAAAATTCTTCATGATCAGGCCATGGCAAAAGCAGAAAGTTGAAGACCTTGGGCTCATCCTCCGTGTTCCCTAAACTGACAAACCATGAGAAGCAACCAGCTCCTTTTTCCCCAGTCCCTGACTTCCTCGGACACCTCTTCCTCTTCCATCTCCCTTCAGGGCCTTCAGGTTCACTTCTTGCTTTGGGTGAGCAGAGGAAATAATCTCAGTGTCTGGCACCCCTCTGCCTCCCAAAGATCGTCAGAAATTCATCATCACTCGATCTCGGCTGAACTGCCCAGCTTTCTTCCCCCACCTAGGTGAATCCTCAGACCCAAATGCCCTGCCCCCGTTGCCCAGATTGTGGACTCCTTGAGTCCACTTCTTACTCCAACCTGGTATTATTCTGGGCTTTTGTTTGCAAGCAAAAGAACACAGGTTGGCTGAGCAAAGTGGAAAATGTAACTCGCCTAAAGAATGTTGGATGGCTTACAAAATCCCTAGCCAGGCAAAAGGAAATCCTAAGGGCTACAAAGCCAAGCACAAAGTCCTGCCCAGGGAAAGAGGGGATTCAGTGCTGGCTCTGGACAACAAATGGCACTCCTAGAGCTGGACACAGGCACACCCTTATGCCATCGCAGTACTTACTGCCAGGGAAGCCCACCATGCTGCAGATGCTTGCTGCCACTGCTGTTCTCCCTCTGCCCTGAGTCACTGTCTCCCAAGACAAGGTCTAAGCAAGTGTGGCCAGGGCAGGCCAGTTGGTCAGGCGCTCTGTGGCCTCAAGGGGACTCCTTCGTCTGAGTCACACCTGACAGCAAAAGCCCACAGCCCCTTCCTGACACCCCACCCCACCTTTCCGGATACCCCAGCTTTTCTGGGAGCCCTACTCATAGTCTTCCAGTTTTGATGGAAGAAAAGAGACCTCAAAAAGGCCACTGAAAGGCATTCACATGCAAATCTGTCAACTCTGTTTTCACCCACCAGGGCTGGATGAAACTGTTTCCAGGCACCAGCCAAGAGAATGGGGAACATCAAGTCCACAGGGGGAAGCCAAGCCAAGATTGTTAGATATGTGTCTACTTTTATGGTAATATGGACATCTTAAAATAATACATCAAGAGTTATAACATGTCAGGAGAGAAAGGCCTAAGACTTTGCTTGCCACCTGTAATTACTTGATATCATAAAAGTAATTGCCAGCTCTCCCTTCATCTTGTTCTTAAGCATTTAAGATGCCATTTGTAAAGTGATGTAACCCTACGAACTGCACAAGTGACCTCCCCCTCAGCAGTGTGATCCAGAAAGTGCTGAAGCCAACCAGGGCTCAGAGAGATGATACCATTGGACTTTTTAACAGTTTTCTCCCAACACAAGTATAAAAAAGCAATCTTTAAAATAAGTGAAAGGCAGGGGCTCCTAGGTGGCTCAGTGGGTTAAAGCCTCTGCCTTCAGCTCAGGTCATGATCTCAGGGTCCTGGGATCGAGCCCTGCATCGGGCTCTCTGCTCAGCAGGGAGCCTGCTTCCCCCTCTCTCTCAGCCTGTCTCTGTGCCTGCTTGTGATCTCTGTCTGTCAAATAAATAAATAAAATCTTTAAAAATAATAATAGTAAAATAAAATAAGTGAAAGGCAGACAACAAAGTAGCCCTACAGCTTTGAATAGTTATCCTAATGATATTCTAGAGACCACCGGGCTAGGCATAGAATCTGTCTGAGGATGTGAGGAAAATATTTTTTAAAATAACAAAGCCCATTAAAAAGAATCCAGCTGGCATCTCAAGATGACAAAACCAGAGCAATTCTTGGGTATTGACATGACTCCTGGCCTGATGATCACAAACCACCAGGTATTCACAGACCTCTATTGACTATAAAAAGCATCACAAACTGACAAAGACCCACTGGACCCACCAGACCCACCTCTGGAAACCAGAAAGTAGACACAGAGTAGTAAGCCTGCAGGAATCAAGGCTCGTTTCATCTGTTCATTGGCTTATTCTGTAAATCCCTACTAAACACCTGCTGTTGACCAAGCCTGGTTCTAGAGGCAGGAGTGGATTCACCTACCCAGACCCCTGCCTCAGGGACCCTATGCTCCAGGGGGGCAAAGACAAAGAATCAGTGAAATTGAATTTCAGATAGTGAAAGGAGTGCAACAGAAGAGAGAGCAAGGAGAGAGGACAGTGCAGGAGAGCAGGCCTGGGTGGGCCAGGGAATGGGGTGGGTGAGGGGAGGGCTGGAGTTCTTACAGCAAGAGGAAGGGTCGGGGGCAAAGAGAGCTGTCTCTGAAAACAACCAAAAGGTAAGAAGTTATAGGAACTTGGACTCTAACTTCAGAGAAGAATAACATACCTCGGTCTTAGAAAAGAGGAATACAATGTTTTCTAGACAGAGGGAAGAAAAGACATAAATGTCCTGTAACTGAAGGGAGGTAGGGTTTAGGGAGTGTCGAGAGGCCACTGTAGCTGGTCATGCAGGAGCGGCACAGGATGGTCTGAAGGGGCGGGTCACGGGGCCGGATGAAAGGGGCCTCCCAGGCCAGCTAAGGAGCAGGTTTATCCAGGAACAGCAGGAAATGAGAGAAATGGGTCTTACTTTGCTGACTAGGGCTGACACAATCAGAATTATTACACATACGTGAAAGCAAAATAGGCCTTAAAAAAAACACTTATCTTTTACTCTTCTAAAATTTCCTGAATGAGGGGGTTCTCCTGCTTTTGGTTTTAATTGGTGAGGTGCACTGTATTTTTATCTCATTCAAATAATGCCCCTAACTTCTTGGGGGTTTTTTAATGATTAATTTTTTGAATTTTTAGAAGTTTAATCAAAAAATTTTTAAACATACAGTTCTGTGTCATGAAGTATATTGAAATTGTCAGGCAACCATCACCGCCGTCCACCCACAGAACTTTTTTCATCTTGCAAAACTGAAACTCTGAAACCTTCAGACACTAATACCCCAGAGTCCCCTCTCACCCCAGGCCTCAACTTTCTGTCTCTAGAATGACAACTCTAGGAACCTCATATAATTGGAATCATACAGTATTTGTCCTTTTGTGACTGGCTTCTTTCACCCAGCATAATGTCCTCTAGGTTCACCTATGTTGTAGCAGGTGTCAGAATTTCCTTCTGTTTTAAGACTAAGTAATATTCCATTGTATGCACAGAGCACATTTGTTGGCCGTTCACCCATCAGTGGACACGTGGTTGTTTCCACCTTGGCTACTGGGAATAATGCTACTATGAACAGCAGGTACAAGTTCCTGCTTTTAATTCTTTGCGTTATAACCAAATAGGAATAAATAGGAATATATTCCCAGGAGTAACTTCTTACTTTCAAAGATACTCTCTACACTTAGTCACATGTGGTTTACAACAGGAGCTGAGTGTAGGCTGAGCAAACCATGACTGTCCACTAAAGCTGTATAAACCAGAGGACTCCCCCTGTGCCTTTGAACCTGAAGTACACCCCTGCTCCTGGGACACACCTCCAGAGGCTCACATTGCTATTGACACATGTCATAGCCTTGATTCTAATACGTGACATAATTGGTTTTAGGAACTTGATGAGGAGATAGGTTTCATTTTCCCTTCAAAGTTATCTGGTGGAGAAAAAAATTGCTGTGTTTGACTTTCTTTTTTTTTTTTAAAGATTTTATTTATTTATTTGAGAGAGAGGCAGTGAGAGAGCATGAGCGAGGAGAAGGTCAGAGGGAGAAGCAGACTCCCCGCGGAGCTGGGAGCCTGATGCGGGACTCGATCCCGGGTCACCGGGATCATGACCTGAGCCAAAGGCAGTCGTCCAACCAACTGAGCCACCCAGGCGTCCCTGTGTTTGACTTTCTTAAAGAATATAAAACTTAGCTTCAGAAACCTATCACGCATCTTAGAAAAAAAGAGCAAAAAATTCCCCCCTCCAATTTTTTTCTTCAAGTCTGCAATCTGTCTGACTTTCATAATGAAAGTAACCAACAAGGTTGTCTTGATTCTATTAACATAACAGTCTCAAATTTTTATTCCCTTTGTTCTTCATTCATCATGAATACTCATATTTTCTATAAATGGGGGTTAATTTAGTAGGGGAGTTTACAGAACACATTCTATTAAAGCTAACTTTTAAATATTTTTATTTCATTTCATATATTTTATATAAATTTGCATTTACTTATTAAAATATCTTTATTCTGGATGATTTTATCAATATAATTAAATATTAAAATGATACATGGCACTTTAAGGAACCTATTAATTTTGCAAAACACAGTAATACTGCAGAAGGAAGAATCAGAACACTTTCCAAGCCAAATAAACATATATTAGAGAAAGGACATTTGCACATTAACTATTAATTGGCACATGGAACAAAATAATTCATGGTTAGTAATCAAATTCATACAGACAGAAGGAGGATGGTGGACGCCAGGGGCTGGGGAAGGAAGAAAAAGGAGTTGTTGCTTCATGGGTATGGAATTTCACTTCTGCAAGATGCAAAGAGTTCTGGAGGTAGATTTCACACCAGTGTGAATGTACTTAACACCAAACTGTATAGTTAAATGGCTAAGATGGTAAATTTTACGTTATGGATATTTTATCATACTGTTTAAATTTCATTTAGTTTTTTCAAATAAAAAAAATACATTGTTTTTTGAATAACTAATGCTAGCCAGGCCTGGCCACCCGTCAGCAGAAGACTGCTTCAAAGTCAGCTCAGGTTAAGGAAACCCTCCCTACAATTATTAATTCCCCAGGAAAATCATCAGAAGAGGCCTTTCCTGGAGTATGGTGTTATGTCTGATCAGAGCAGGCAGCAATGAATTTACCTAAGGCTAACCCCAATGTTTCTTCACCTGATGTTGAGGTGCCTCATCCAATCACTCTCAAAAGAAGCCCGCTACCCACCAGGCAGTGGTCTAAGCTGACAAGCAGCTGTGCCTGCCTGTGTAGGTATAAACTTAACCAGGCATCAAAGGTTTCAGTTCCTAGTGACATATAACTGCATGGTGGTACCAGGTGGTTGAATGTGCACCTAAACTTGGATACCTACTGTCCCAACAAATATCTTCAAAAAGATCACACAATGATACAGAACTAAAACTAAACATTATTGTGTGGACAGAAGGTTGTCTTTCACATGGCTAAGCTGTACAATTAAAATAAACAACAACTGCCAAATCTTTTGGGTACATCATAAAATGCTCAAAGTCAGGACAGGTCAATGGGACTGACTGATGCACTGTGACATTTCTCTGTCCAAAGTTCCAGCTGACTTTCCAGAACAGCTGTTTAATTTCCACAGATACATAATGCAATTATGGAAAAAGTAAAATTCAGGGCTTAACCAAAGAGGAAATGCAGGCATCCAGTAATTTTCAATATGCCTTAAAATTATGCTGGCCATCCCAGAAGGGTACGAGAGGTCAAGAACATGAGCATGGAGGAAGAAAAGCAAAAAGCATCTTGATAAAGGCTGCCAATACAACCATCAATGGCCAAAGAGATAACAAAAAAATTATACTGTGAATGAGAAGAGAGCTTACAACTCCAACTTTGTGATACTGAAGATGAAACGGTATGACACTGGGGATAAATGTTGGGGATACCTACTAATGGTTAGATAGCCTATGGAAACCACATTTATTATAGTATTTCTTTTTTCTAAAAAGATGCTGCTTAATAAAGAGTGGTCTTTGTAACAGAAGGTACATCACAGGTTTTATGCTACAGTAATTTATTACGTGATGAACCAAGTCATTTTTGCCACATTGAAGGTACTTACTGAAGGCCACCTTGTCTCTCACAGTTTATTATTAACCCACTATAAACTCTTCTGATGAAGGTAGAATACAGATTTTTAAGCCATATATGGGTACTGTAAACTCAATCTCCCACTAATAAACAACTGAAAATAGCTTCTGGTGTTAATCCTAAGTATATCCAAGCATTGTTTAACATGTTTAAGATTGGTGTCCTTGACTGTGCTCACCTGAGAAAAAAATGCATTCAACCTCAGGAAACAGAAAGTATATGTAATGATTCTAAATCATTACCAGACAGTGATATTTCACAAACAGAATCAACAACTTGATAAGGCTATTGCTGCCTTTACCACAGACCCTATGCTATCTAAACAATGAAATTTAGGTACTTCTGATATGACAAACTGTGGGATCACCTGATATAGGAAATTCAAACCATAAAGCCTGAAATGGTACCAAAATTAACAACTCTAACACCCAAGAGAAAGCCCTAGCCTATGACACTGCAAAAGGAAAAGAAACATTTTCTTTAAGATTAAAATAATGTAAGGTGTAAGGCAATGGAAGAAAAGTAATAAAACATTTGAAGACTCTGGAAACCAAAAAACTCCAAAATCACCAATAGATAATAACTGTGAAGTGCCAGGGCCAGTATAAGAACAACAATGACACTGAAGGGATTCTTCAGATCCAATTCACAAGACAAAACTACTGGGAGTAGAAACCAAATTGGAAGTATGAATAACAGGGGCAAAGGAAGGAGAGAAGGACCAGATACAAGTGGCAGACTAGAGAAAAGGAGAAAAATTTCACCAAATAATTGGCCAAAGTATCTGTCACCATGTGAAAACCACAGAAGGAATGCCAGAGTGATGAACCTAGAAACCTATCCTACCTATAAACACAGGTAATAATAAAATTGGGAAGTGGAAAAGAAGAAAATTTAATAATATAAAGGAAATGAAAGAGAGAAAGATAGAAAGCCACAGAGAAGATAGGCAAAGAGGGTCCAACCTACGTATAATAGGAATCCAGAGGCGGGGAGGATGGGGAGGGGGGACACAAACAGCTACTAAAAATTATAATCCATGCTGACATTCCCAAAGATTAAAAAAGGAAGAAAATGAAAATACCTAAAACTATATATTGATGCAGTTTTTAAAATAAGCAAAAGATCTGAATAGATATTTCTCCAAAAAGATCTACAAATTGCCAATAAGCACAAGAAAAGATGGTCAACATCCATGGGGAGATGGAGAGGAGAAGGGAGTTGAGGGAAATTGGAAGGGGAGGTGAACCATGAGAGACTATGGACTCTGAAAAACAACCTGAGGGGTTTTGAAGGGGCGGGGGGGTGGGAGGTTAGGGGAGCCTGGTGGTGGGTTTTAGGGAGGCACGTATTGCATGGAGCACTGGGTGTGGTGTAAAAACAATGAATACTGTTACGCTGAAAAGAAATAAAAATAAAGTAAAAAAAAATCCAAATTGAAGCCATAATGAAGTATCACCTCACACCCATCAGAATGACTGCCATCAATCAGTCAATCAAGCAATCCTAAGTGTTGACAAGAACACCGAGACACTGGAATCCTGTGCACTGCTGGTGGGAATGTAAAATGGTGCAGCCATTATGGAAAACACTAGACTATTCCTCAAAAAAATTAAAACCAGAATTACCATATGACCCAGCAATTTCACTTCTGAGTATATACAGAAAAGCAGCAAAAACAGGAACTCAAACATACCTGTACATACATGTTCACAGCAGCATTATTCTCAACAGCCAAAAGGTAGAAACAACCCAAGTGTCCATCAATGGATGAATGAATAAACAAAATGCAATACATCCATACAATGCAATATTATTCAGGCTTAGAAATTAAGGGAAGTCTGAAAGATGCTCAACATGGATAAACCTTGAGGACATTATCCTAAGGGTAATACAATAGTCACAAAAAGACTAATATGTATGATTCCACTTAAATGAGGCACTTAGAGTAGTCAAATTCAGAGACAAAAAGTAGAATGGTTGTTGCCAGAGACTGAGGGGTGGGGGGAATACGAGATTGTATGGAGCTATACACCAAAAAATGGTAAATTTTATGTTATAGGTATTTAACCACAGTTTTTAAAAATTAAATTAATTACTATATTAAAAGGGCACACTATATTACTGGAAAAGGGGGGCAGGGGACCAGGGCAGTCATACCACTACATACTCTGGCAAAATTATTAGAGGAGAAAGGACATATATCTCCCTCAACTTACAGTGATGTTACGTCCCAACAAACTTATTCTAACTGGAAAATATTACAAGTCGAAAGTGCGTTTAACAAATCTAACTACCAAACATCATAGCTTAGCCTAGCCCACCTTAAATGTGCTCAGAACACCTATATGAGCCTATAGTTGGGCAAAATCATCCAACACAGAGCCTATATTCTTATGAAATGTTGAATATCTCATGTAGTTACTGAATACTGTACTGAAAGTGAAGAACAGAATGGTGGTACAGGTGCAGAATAGTGGGTAAGGATGCCAGTTGTCAACCCCTGGGATCACCTGGCTGACTGGGATCTGTGGCTCACTGTCATTCCCAGAGTATCTTACCACACATTGCTAGCCTGGGAAAAGATCGAAATTCAAAGTACAATTTCTATTAAATGCATATCACTTTTGCATCATCATAAAGTTGAAACATTATAACTCAACCATCGTAAGTTGGAGGCTGTCTGTACAGAAGAATCAGAAGGTACTTCTAACACTATTCACTATGCTTTAGGTCTCTGGGGGGAAAAAACTGCACTCTGATACAAGTAAAAAAAAAAAGAGTTATACTTTTCATTATAAAAGATGGGAATCTGTTGTATTACCCCCTTGTCTGCATTCTGCTTGAAATATTCAATCACACATTCACACATAAAATAAAGAGAACCTACTAGCTCCCATAACTGAAGAGTTCAGAGATTACTGCAGTCTTCAGGACATGCTTAAACCAGGACCTCAATGTCACTAGAGTCCCAAGTCTTTTCTACCTTCTGCTCTGCTTTTAAGGCATCAGCTTCATCCTTGGGGTTCACACAGAAACCCTCAGGCTTCCCTCTTATGGTTAAATGTCTGCAGTGGTCTCCAGTCTCCTAACTTCACATTAGGAGAGAACATTTCTTATGGAAACTTCCATTCAGATCCTGGAATTCACTCTCACAGGGACTGAAATTGGGTATTTTCCTTTAACAGTTGGTACAGCAAGACAGTGGGATACAGCGACTAGGTCAAATACCAGGAGCTAGGGGTAGAGTAAGTCTTAAGAACAGAGAAGGGAAATGGAGGTAACAACGGAGAAATGGATCCTGTGAGGCACCACCAGCAGAGATGATAGTCCTGTGGTCGTTTCTCAGCCTTACAGACACTATCTCTCTACTAACCTGCATGAAACCATCAGACACGCCTAGGTTGCTATGAGGACGTAGCTCCACTCTTCACCTGCTATATATTCCTAACAACCCTTATGTAAAAATCACAGAGGCCTTTAGACGTAGGATAACTTTTAGAATACTCATCTGAGGAAGACAGAACAAATTAGAAATATTGCCCGCACTTTCTCCTAATCTTAACCAAGAAATATAAAATTAAGGGAAAGCCAGCACATAATTAAAACTGAGTTGATAGTCAATGAGCAAATCCTATCAAAGATGATGGAGAGACTATGGTCCTCTGGGTACTCACTCAATAAGTACCATTTAGTCCATCTACTGCAAAAGCAAGTAATATAAATAATTTAACTCACTTAGGAAAGGATCTTTCCCATTATTTTATCTGGATGTTATCATATCTTGAAGCCTGACAGTTACCAAAGCAAATAAAAATTCTAATGTTCGAAATGCTAATATAATCATTAATAATTCATTTTCACTGAAGCTTTCTTGATAACTTTTTACTTCCTTGTTCTTGCCATAAATTAACTTAAAAAAAAAAAAAAAGCTAAAATCTGAAGAATTTCCAGGACTTTCAAACCACTCTAATTTAAAACAAAATTCATAGCCAGAAGTTAACCCACCTAATCCCAATGTCTCTTTGTGCTCATTTATCTTTCTCCAAGGCCATTCGATAACAGACTCATTCATTCATGCATGCATGCAGCCAAGATTTACGAAGTGTCTTACACATGCTAGAAGAGCTATGAAACACCACACTTCCTGGGCCCTTCTTTGCTGATGAGGAACTTGAGGTCAAAGAGAGTAAATTTTCTGCTCACAGCCACAGAGCTAATAAATAGGAGAAATCATGGGACCAATCAAGTTCCCTCAACACCAGGCTGGTGCATTCTCCTCACTGGTGTGCTCCCTCCCCTGGGACTACAGAGAACACTATTATAGTAGTAGTTTTTGTTAGATTTGTGGCTGCCTAACATCATTTGAACACCCTTCCTACATCTGGAGAATGTCCCCAAGAGAAGTAAGACCTCATCCAGCCATCCTGGCAGCGAGGGCTCAGGCTCATGACTTGGTTTTGCTGTTAGGTGAGCAGTGTGAGACAATGAGCACAAACGGAGGAGGGAAGAAGGCAATAGTGGCAGAACCGCTGGCATTGGATCCAAGCAAGCTGGGGTGTCTGTGCTAAATGGTGATTGCAAAGCTATCCAACTTGCCCTAGCCTAGTGCTTTGGTCTTGGCACTGGTCCTTGCCACATGGAATTCTCTGAAACTGGCTAAAATGGACTCTGCTTTTTGCAACCAAGAGTCCTGACTCATACACCACCTGTGTAGTTTACTATCCACATGCTTAGAAGATATAATAGCTATATTCAGAGTAAAGAGACCTTCTGTGTGAAACTTCACTATGAATCGCTTCTTGGCCTTTTGGCTAAGACCAAGTGAAACCTCACAATGAATGACAGGATACAATTCTTATCTATCGAAGTCTTAATTTTTTTTAAATCTAAATGGTTCTTTTCTATTGAAAAGAAAATGGTGGGACTCCTGCACTTACAACAATATGTACAGAACTGTCAAAAGCCTCTTTACAGAAAAAAAAAAAATAAGAGGATGGCAGAATAAAAAGTGTTATCAAAATAACTTTTCTCCAAAATCTAACAACTGAGCAAAGGGGCCGCCAAGCCTCTGCTCTACACGGGAGGTCCTCATGGCCCCCAGCTCCACCCTCCTTGGAAGCAGGAAGCAAGGGAGAAGCAAGTAAATAAAATCCTGAACAATCTCACCAAGAGCCACCAACTTAGAGAAGAACAGAAGGGAAACAGCTGAAGGTAACTTCCAGAGACTAAATAGAATTCTCCCTAACACCTCCATGTCACCCCAGAGATGGAAAAAAAATGCAAAAATGCTGTGACTCCTGCAGAGAGGAAAGTTAAAAAAAAAAAAAAAACACCTCTTTTCCTATGGTTACAGATGGGAAATGTTTAAACTTGACAATGTAAAAGCAACAGTCTCCTGAATTGACAGCATGGAGTGGGAAATGGGAAGATGGACAAATGCATTCATTTGCTCATGTGTCTTAGCAGGGAATCACTCTCCTTGAGGACCAAGATGGGGCCTAGCACTGGTAAATCTAGAAACAAGAGCTTGCAGGTTGGTCTGTAAAGGTAAAATGTAATAACAACAACTAAAAATACGAATATGAGAAATAAAACTCAGGAGATAAAAGGGAAAATGTAGGTGGGTTTTTTTTTTTCACTTTCTTTTTTTTAAGATTTTATCTATTCATTTGTCAGAGAGGGAGAGAGAGAGAGAGAAAGAGAGCAAGTGCATAAGCAGGGGGGAACAGGAGAGGCAGAGGGAGAAGCAGGCTCTCCACTGAGCAAGGAGCCCAATGCAGAACTCGATCCCAGGACCCGGAGATCATGACCTGAGCCAAAGGTGGATGCTTAACCAACTGAGCCACCCAGGTGTCCCTTTTTTTTCAATCTCATAACAAAATGATAGATACAATTTAAGAATTGCTAAACTAAGAAACAGAACATTGTATATGATAAATGCATAGGTTTAGATGAGTAACCACAGGAAAAACTAAAAGCAGACTCTAAATAATCCAATGTACTAGAAAGGAAACACTACATAGACACACCCAAATTAACAAAAAAGAAAAAAGAGTAACATAAAAAGCACACCTCAAAAGATAAACCATTTGGGGTGATAAAATTAGGACCCAATATATCTGCGATATCAAGTGCAGATGACCCAACATAAGTGTTACTGGCAAATGACAGGATACACCCAGAAAGTACAAGAGAATCCAATTAAAAAAAATTGTTAGAAATAGAGTATTTAGCAAATTGACAGTTTATAAATTTTTAAAATATCTTCTCTTCCTATAAACAAAAATAGACAACATGGGCTGAAAAGAGCTCATTGACAATAATGCCTGGAAAGAATGGCACAGCAGGGAACTGACATAAGAAGACTGGGCTGAACATCTATACAGAAAATGTGACAGCTCTCCTATGGGGCACAAAGAAGAAAGGAAAAGTAATACCATGTCCTTGCACAGGAAGATCCAATACTGTAAAGTCATTAATTAAAATTCTCCCTAAATTAATTCACAAATTCACTGCAAACCTCGTAAAATACCAAGAGGCTCTAGGATCGTTTTGGAACTTGACAAAATAATACCAATGGTAACTCTGAAAAAACAAAGATGTGACAATTACCAGGTGTGACAGCTTATGCTTTCTGATGACAGTCCCTACAATATCGCCCATCCCACCTGCTTTTTTATAATGTAATGTGGCCTCCACTCCCATCTAGACTCAGGGGCTCCATCCTTACCCTTGAATACAGGCAGGCTTTTGACTGCGTCAACCAATAGCATGCAGAGGGAATGACACCATGGGACTTCTGAGACCAGGCTAGAAAAAGCCATCAGCTTCCACCTGGTGCTCTTGGGACCACTTACTCTGAGGGGAGTAGCCATAATGTAGGAAGTCCAACCACCCTGAGACCACAAGACTGAAGAGGCCACAAGCAGGCCCATGGCTGGGCTCCCAACTGCCAGCCAGGAACAGTGGCCAGCACATGAATGAGTATATCCAGCCCAGTCGAGCCTTCAGATGACTCCAGCCCCAGCCGACATTTGACACAATCACATGGGACAAGAATTAGCCTGAAGAGCCCATCCAACTTCCTCACTGAAAAACTCACGAACAAAATAAAATACCTGTTTTCAGCTGTTAGCTTTGGGGATAATGGGATATGCAGTTAGAGTAACCGGAATTGCAGGTAAATTCTGTGAAAAAGAATAAGGGAAAAAAAGAAAGAACCAAGGAAGGAACAGCCCTAACACGTTTTAAAACATAATGTGTCAAAGTCCATCCATTAATTCATCTAACAAATGTAGAGCAAGTGCCTACAGGTCCACAGCAGGCCAGGCTTTAGAGACACAATGCTATAAAAAACCCTTATCTTGATGGGATTTGGATTTTAGTGACACAGACAAATTTAATTTCAGGTCATCATGGGTGTTTTGAAGGAAAATAAAAATCAAGATAACAAAGTAGGAAATTCTCTTAAAATAGGGTGGTCAACATAGGCCTCTCTGAGGACATAACAATGAGCAGAGACCACTAAAGGGTTTGAGGTTTTCTCACTTTCTGATGCCCATTTGGGGGTGGAATTCGCAAAATCTACGTCAGTCTAAAATGCAGGTACCCCTCGACCTAGAAATGTGTTGGCTAGGCAATGCCCTGCGAAAACTCTTCCTCAAGCCAGAGTACGCTTTCAAGTATGTTCTCACAGAAATGAAAATCACCACAGTGTGGAATCAATACGAGCTTAGTAAATAAATTATGCTGTAGTCATTCAAAAGAGCACCGTGAAGATTTTAGAAAAAGCAGTTGAGCCATATACACAAAAAGCCACAAGATACATGACAGCAAGAAAGAGTCAGACCAGTACACATAGCATCTCTCCCTCTGACTCACCCTTGGTCTGAAAGAAACCCTCTTTCCTCAGGGACACCTCTGGGGAGAGGAGGAAGGCTGTGACTTCTCATTTTGTACCTCTCTGAATCACTTTTTCCATCAAGCTCCTGGACCAGTTTCCCTTTTGTCTGATAAACGCCCACAGGGGTTCTCTGGGCTGTGACAGTTTCTCTCCAAAGAGAGAATCAAGATTGCCAGGAAGGTTTGTTTTCTCTTTGGGGAGTCTCTGTATTTTCAAAAACTAACCCCATGGGTTTTAAATTAAAAAAAAAATTTTTTTTAAGAAGAAAAGCTCTAACAACAAAATATGAAATTGCGTTCAGATACGTTCTACATATTATTAAATATAGGGAAACCTATAAAACCCCACAGCAGACACCCCATTCTACACACACCCAGCACTTCCATGGCAGCCAGAGTGACACCATTGTGGTTATCTGGAACCACACTGGTCTTCTGGTTCTCCACCCATTCTCAGATCACCCACTCCAACCAAGCTCACGCTTGCCCAATCAGCTCAGAACCCGAGAAAAGATGTGTACCAAGCCCTCCCAATTTACCCCCGAGGGCAGCCCACTTGTCCAATGTTTCCTCTTTCCAGAGCTCAGTATGATGTGGGCAGCCCTGAGTAGGTCAGACACACCCCTAGTCACAAATGGAACAATTCCTTCTTCACCTCTGCCTCTGCCCTCACTCCCCATCACAACACCCCCAGATCTCTGGCATGCTTCCCTCACAAAGGAACTATTTTTGCCAACAGTAATAAAAACATTTACTCTGAGCCTTTCTTGCAAGATCTTTCAAGGTGCCTAGCTGGCGGACTCCTGCACATTTTGGCTCCCCCACCTTCTCCAATTTTTCCAGCGCTCTTACCCTGTCTTCTTCCATTCAAAGCTCTGTCCTCTGACGTTCTCTCTCTCCTGGCTTCAGCCCTACACAGGCAGCTCCCTCGTCCCACACCTGGATGTCAGCTCCCCACATGGGTGCTGTGCACATCCCCTCTTGTCAGCCATTCCCAGTGTGACTCAACTTGGGAAGCCATGTCATCATAGGGTGCAAACTGGGACACCCGGCTCAGGCCCCAAAGCCCTCCATCCCACGGCCAAAGGCTGGCTGTTTGCCCCTGAACACCTGGGAGTGCGTAACACACAGTGTATTCCTTCCTCTGAGCTCTCAAGCTTGTCCACCTGCAAATAACCCGCCAGCTCCTCACCATGGGCAAGCCAGCACATTAAGAGCTAGTTTCACTTCTTTATAAAGAACACAACTGTGAATGATTAGTCTTTCTAAGACACTGTCTGTGTTACGTCAGAAATCTGCCAGGAAGCTCCTCAGTACCACAGCTGGCCCCAATACCAGCGCCACATGCCCCCAACTCCCACTTACCACCCTCCTCTTGGGTCCCCATGTTAAGGCAAGGTTCCTAGCCCAGGCTGCCTTCTATAGAGTGAGCTCCCACTGGGCTTCCCAGAGTTCTTTAAGGCCAGCAGACTCAGATCCACACCACCCTAGGTGACCGTAACTGTGATTCTCAGGGAGCAAAGGTGGGGTTTTGGTTTCTTTCTCTAAAAGCCCAGAACCACATAAAAACTGATCTACCCCATTCCCAGCAACCAGCTTCGGGATCAAGGGTCACAAGGAGCAGAGCAGCAATGGAAACACACACAATTCCCACCACTGGTCCCTCTCCCACTGCCCACAAAGCCACCCACATACGTGCATCTGGGTAATTAAGAGAGCCCACTCAAGAGACCGTGGGTGAAATGAAGCTGCCCCCCAGGATCCAGGATCACCATGGGACACCCAGGACAGGAGAGGCTGGCAGGACTGCTTTATGTCCACACCCACTTAATGTTACCACGATGGGCAGTGGGTAGCACTCATTGGGGCCAAAGGGGAACAAATCACAGTTCATTTATAGGATCTGCAGTGTAGGCACACCTGCACTGACCGTGTTCCACTGCTTGGACCACGAGAAAAGAGCCTCCTCACATGCACCGGGAACAACCAAGTCCCTACTGCTTCCCCCTTACCTGAGAACCCAGAAATCACGGGCTAGCCCTGCTGCCTAGAAATCTGTGCCCACTGCCTCTATGTATTTTAGAATGGTGAATGTTATGCTCTTATACACTGGGATCATTTGAATGGGTAAAATGACGACTTTCTGGATTTTTACTTGAGCAGAGCATAGTCTGGTTTAGAAATAGAACTCGGGTTCGAGCCCCACTTTGCAGAGATAATAAAAATCAGTCTCAGGGAAGTTGTTCTGATCATACCACAGACTTTTCTTAAACAACCAGCTGTGCCAGGGGATGATGAGCCCTTGTATATCCACCCATCCCTGAAAGGTGGAGGTGGATGCGGGAGCATCTTGCAAGAGGAGCAGAGGGGAGGGAAGAGGGAGCATGGGTGGGGGTGGCCAGGGAGATACTCAGAGGACAGCAGGTTGCCACCTGTGTGATTCCTGCTCTCCCTGCTCGGCAACCTGCTGAAAAGCCACCCCACCAGGAGAATGCGGTTTCCCATGCCTGGGGACTGCTGCTTCTGCCCAGGCATCCGGGTCCACCAGGTAGAATGGATGAACCACTATGGGTCACCAAACATGCTCAATCCATGCCAACTGTGACCATACCATGGGAGAGAGCACAGGCCCATGGGAGCAGTGCCTCTCCCCAGGCCCGGGCTCACTAAATGCCCCATCTCTTACCGTACAAGACCAGCCTCTCCTACCACCCCATTTCCATCCTCCGCAGCACATCCCGCCCAACCTTTCCCCCCAACCCCGCCGCCCAGGTAGTGCTTCTTAGCCAATCTCCAATCTACAGAAGGGGAAAGGAGGCCGCTCACTCCTCATGGGATAGCTGCAAGGTATAAATTAGTTAGCATGTAAAACCTGTAGGATAGGGTCTGGAAAAAAAGCAAGCATTCAACCGCGCTCTCTCTCTCTCTCTCTCTCTCTCTCTCTATTATTTAACTATTTGACAGTGAGAGAGACAGAGAGAACACAACCAGGAGGAGCAGCAGGCAGACGAAGAAGGAGAAAGAAACAGACACCCTACTGAGCAGGGAGCCAGATGTGGGGCTCGATCCCAGGACTCTGAGATCATGACCTGAGCTGAAGGCAGACGCTTAACCAACTGAGCCACCCAGGGCCCCCCCACACCTCTTAGGTCCTAAGAGTGTTCTGATTACAGTTTCCGTAATGCAGACACAGCAGGGCCCATTCCATCAGCACTCGCCTGAGAAGGGGTCCTCAGAACTGGAAAATGGCGCCTGTGCCAATCTACTGGGCAGACCTGTATTGCATCTGTCTGACGCCCAGCTATATGTGCTGGTCCTCATCCTCACCCCATGAGAATATAAACAGTCTTCATCTCTCTGTATTCACTTCCTCCTGCTGTTTTAACAAGTTACTGTGAACTCAGTGACTGACAGCCGACACAAGTGTATTATTCTACAGATCTGGAGGTCAGAAGTGCAAAATCGCTCTCACTGAGCTGAAGTCAAGGTGTCAGCTGGCCTCGTTCCTTCTGGAGGCTCGAGAAGAGACTCCATTTCCTTGCCTTTTCCAGCTTCCAAAAACCACCAGCATTCCTCAGCTCGGGGTCCTTTCCCACATCATCGCTCCAACGTCTTGCTTCCGTCATCACATCTCCTCATACGGACCCAGACTTCCTTCTTCCTCTGATAAGGATCCCTGCGATTATGCCAGGCCCACCCGAATAATCCAGGATAAGGTCTTTATCTCAAGCCATTTACCTTAATCACACCTGCAAAGCCCCTTTAACCACATCAGGCACACAGCCACAGGCTCCAGGGATTCGGACATGGACATCTTTTGGGGGGACCATCTATCTACCCGCCAGCCACACTAGCCTAACATATTTGACATATTCCAGCTCTTCTCGTTCTGAATAGGTGGGCTGATCCAAATTGCCTAATCTGCCATTTTGGAATTCAATATGATATTGCATATTGGCACTTTTAAAGTTAACTCTGACCAATGTGTGAAGGACAGACTGGGGAGGGGGAACCAAAGCAGAAGTGGAGTAGCCAGTTAGGGAGCTACAGAAATAAATCTGGGTAAGAGATACACATAGTAAGCTAAAAAATCTATAGGACTCTGTGACCACCAAGATGCTGGGTTAACTGGTTTGAGGAATTGGGCAAGAACAGAAGAGAAGAAACGTGTGGAGGGGACAGTGAGGAGCTTTGGGTTGGGACATACTGAATTTGAGGTGCCTGTGACATGTCCAAGTGCAGACAGGAAGGTGGCAGTGGAATATCTGGGCGGGGGGAGGGAGGTAACCAGCTCAAGCATGAAGAACTCCACGAGGGACAGAAGTGCCCACTAGTGCAGGGAGAGGGGAGCCTGAGCCAAGTAATGACCTGCTATGAAATGGAGATCATTCTGTCCCTTCCCCCATCTTTTGGTTGTCACCCCTGCCCTTGGTGTGTCCCCTTCAGAGGTGTCCCTCACAGGGCAATGTGACATGATCACTGCCAGGGAGCGTGGCATTGCCCCCTCACTGCCTCTGCCTGTACCTCACCTCAGTTTTAGGTGATGCTGAGGGTCCTGATACTAGGCTATGGGTTCCACAGGCCCCAACTACGGATGGTGTGTCCTATAGCCTCATCTAGATACCATCGAGTCACCCTGACTCTCTCTCCTAGCTCCCTTTAACATGTCTCACTCACATCCACATGGAAACTTCCAGAAGTCTTTATTCCACACACAAGCCATGGAAAATCCCAAGTCTAATCTTCTAGAGCAGAGGCAGAAAACTATGGCCCTTGAGTCAAATCTGGTCTGCTTTGTTTCTGTGATCGAATTTTTGTTAGGACAAGGCTATGCCCAATCCTTTATGAATGGTCTAGGGCTGCTTTGGTGGGAGAAGGGCAGAGCTGAGTACCTGCAACATAGACTATCTGGCCCACAAACCCCTGGTCTAGACATTTCCTTCTCCCTTCCTCGTAAGTGTTACTTTACCGGTCCTGCACGAGGTTGGAGGACGTGGATGGTAAGGGGACCACCAGTCTGAGTGCTCACATTCCTACTCATCCATCTGGCTTCTACCCTGTGGAGTGAGGTGCTGTCATGTTAGGCCCCTTCTCAGCGACCCAAGAAGCTTCTCCTTGGAGTGAGTTGGGGGAAATTGGAGGGGGAGACAAACCATGAGAGACTGTGGACTCTGAAAAACAAACTGAGGGTTTTGGAGGGGAGAGGAGTTGGGAAGCTGGGTGAGCCTGGTGGTGGGTATTAAGGACAACACATATTGCATGGACACTGGGTTTGATGCATAAACAATGAATTTTGGAACACTGAAAAAAAAATAAAATAAAATAAAAAGAAGAAGAAGAAGAAGTTTCTCCTTGGGGACTCCTGACTCCTGCAAGCTCTTCCTTCCAGCCCCAGTAAGCTTTCTGCTTCTCCTTCCTTCCCTCTTCCTGTTGAGTGGCAACTTTCCTTCAGTCAACCCCTCTGTCTTACCAACAGGGAGCATGAGGGTCAAAGAATTTCCAGGCCTTTAAGCTTTGTTCTCAGTGTATAAAGAAGGCTTCTGGAATTTAGAGATTCCTTTTCACTCACAACAAAGGGTGGTTTTCATGACTATAGCCTCTCTAGAGACTCAGCAAAGTGTTGGCACTCAAAGCTAAGTAATGAGCACTTTGTTCTAGGGAGAGGACCTGCTATTCTCCCAAAGCAATGAATGTTCTTGAATGAATGAGTGGGAGAAGTGCAGGGTAACATGATTTACAGGAAGTTAAAAAGTGGGCCAATTTAAATTCTCAAAAACATTATTCTTGCAATAATTTGAGTGAGGTCCAGAAAGTATACCCCAAGTGGTAGGAAGAGGGATATGGAACAGGACTTGGAAAATGGGGGCAGGACTCAAAGAGAGCCCGCAGGACTTCAGTTCCGCTATCCAGTCTCAAGACTATGTGAACTGCTCCTCCCAATGGGCGTTCTCCTCCCAATGCGCTTAGTTTGGGTGGGAGAGGAGAAAGAGGAAACCATTTATAGTAATGAGAAAAAAAGATTAAGATCAGTTATTGGCAGAGGAACCAGAGGGAAAGGTCTCCGATCCAGGGATCCAGGAGAGAAGGCTTGAGAGAGAGAGAAGCTCATCTGTATCTGTGAGCCCCCAGACCACAAGTCCCCAGAGGAAAAGTAAGAAGTAAGACCTAAAGCAGGTAACTCAAGGCCATCTGCAGAACTACAGACGGACGTCCGTTCCCAGACCCCCATGCCCTCACCCCAGCTCTTCCAGCACTGGTGTGTTTGCAGGCAAAAATGAAAAGAATGCTCTGTGCACCAAAGAAATGAGTTTTCTGCCTTGTCTGTTTCCACAGAGAGAAGTCAATCCCCGGGGCTGACGTTCTTCAGAGTGGCCCAAGATAAAGAGGAGAGGCAGCTAGCCTAGTCACAGCCCAAGTGCTCAAAGAAGTAGCTGCCAGGTGATATATCTTACCAGCATCCAGAGAGAGCAAAGTCAGGCCTTCATTTAATAGTAGGACAGGAACAGGGAGGAAAACATGCCAAGTAACTCTTTTTTGTTGTTGTTAGTCACTGTACAGTACATCATTAGTTTTTGATGTAGTGTTCCATGATTCATTGCTCGCGTATAACACCCAGTGCTCCATGCAGTCCGTGCCCTCCTTAATACCCATCACCAGGCTTACCCATCCCCCATCCCCCTCTCCCCTCTAAAACCCTCAGATAGTTTCACAGAGTCCACTGCATTCCCCATCCTCCTCCCCTCTAAAACCCTCAGTTAGTTTCTCAGAGTGCACAGTCTCTCATGCTTCATCTCCCCCTCCAATTTCCCCCAATTCACTTTTCCTTTCCTTCTCCTAACGTCCTCCATGCTATTCCTTATGCTCCACAAGTAAGTAAAACCATATGACAATTGACTCTCTCTGCTTGACTTATTTCACTCAGCATAATCTCCTCCAGTCCCGTCCATGTCGATACAAAAGTTGGGTATTCATCCTTTCTGGTGGCTGAGTAATATTCCATTGTACATATGGACCATATCTTCTTTATCCATTTGTCTGTTGAAGGGCATCTTGGTTCTTTCCACAGTTTGGCGACTATGGCCATTGCTACTATGAACATTGGGGTACATATTGCCCTTCTTTTCACTACATCTGTATCTTTGGGGTAAATACCCAGAACCCAAGCACGTCTTTTAACCAACTTTCACATTCCTTACATTATAAACACCAAAGGACAACCAGGAACCACCTCACCAATAAGAAAAATCAAACAGGCAAAACAGGCAGATTTAGAAAAATAAACAAACTGACCCTAGGGCCAAGAGAACTCAAGGATAAGAAGAAAACCGATTTTACTTAATTCCAACAGAGTACCCCAATGAAGAAATGAAAAAGTAACACAAGCAGAAAGGAAGACAAATGCTAAGAAAAAATCAGTGTAGAAGATGAAAGAGATCATTGAAATTTTCATTATGGTTGCTGGGTTAGGACAGAGTTAATCTCTCCCGGCCTGTTGCAGCCTATGCTAGGCTCCAGAGAGACTTGGAACCACAGGTGCAGTTAGCCAAACTGAATGAATGAATGAATGAATGAATGAATGAAATGCACCAACTAGCAATTAAGATCAACCCATACTAGGGTCCAAGGCTGACCCGAGCAACCCGCACCAACTCATCAGACTGTTTCTAGAAAATGTTCAGATTGATGGTCTGTACTTGGCTTCTCTAGATTTTTCTCTTTTGAACCTGGCTGTGTAGGCTGGCTTTGGCTATGGGACCGGAAAGTGTAGAAAAGATGCACTTTCAGGTAAGGCTATTGCTCTCAAATATCATGACAGTTCACAAAAGCACATCCTGTGCGACAGAGAAAGGACCCCAGGAGCTGCTCCCGGGGTAGCCGAGAGCTCTTTGATATTTGCTTGTGCTTCTTTCTCCTGCTGCACTGAACTCTCCCTTCATTAAAGTCTTCCTCAGGTGCACCCCGCAGTCTCCAGAAACCTTTCAATTGTCCAGCCCTGTGTCACGGCTGCAATTACTTTTTTTAAAATTCCCATAGATGGGGGCGCCTGGGTGGCTCAGTGGGTTAAAGCCTCTGCCTTCGGCTCAGGTCATGATCCCGGGGTCCCGGGATCGAGCCCCACATCAGGCTCTCCGCTCAGCGGGGAGCCTGCTTCCTCCTCTCTCCCTGCCTGCCTCTCTGCCTACCTGTGATCTCTGTCTGTCAAATAAATAAATAAAATCTTTAAAAAAAAAATTCCCATAGATGATCCAGAAGAGGAAGCTGAAAACTTCTCTCAGATGATAAAGCCAAAGGCAAAGGCATCTAAAAAAACGGGACGACAAGCTGAGGAGCCTAAAAGATCAACACAGGTCAAACGCCCAGCGAAGAGGAGTTCCATAAAAGAGGAACAGAAAAAACCGAGATGCAGAAATAATCAAAGAACCAGATTTCCAGCATTAAAGAAGGCACACGTTGAATGACGAAGACCCTTCTCTAAATACTGCGGCGTATCAGAACATCCAAGAACAAAGAGTAGTCCCTAGAAGCTCCCAGAAGGGAAACACTGGGTGTATCGCCAACAAAAGTGAATAAGCCAGATAGACGTTAGACCTCTCTCCGCTGACATTAAACATGAAGAAAATGTGTGCCTGCCACCAAAAGAAATAACAAGAGAAAGGTTGAAAATATTTAACTTCGAGGAATGGAGAAGGAAGGAGCTGAGGGATGGATCTTTTGCATTTCAGTCTGTACCCTTCCATGCTATCTGAATCGCAGTTTTCACAAAATTCGATAGCTAATTCTTTCATCACCACCATCAGAATCAACATCACCATCATAAAACAGCGAGAGAGGAATGGGTGCTTTCAAGAGAACATGCGTGCCAAGGCATGTGTTTCTCCACACAGAAACATTGTTTTCTCTTCTCCTAAACTCTGATTCCATTCCCCTCACCTGAGAGGGGCCATCTGGACTACCCTTGAAGGCCACTGGTAGAACTCTTGAAGTCCCTGGGCAGTGCCTTGCTCAAGGGGTTCCCAGCCCTTTGTTTTCTTTTGGGTTTTTGTTGTTTTTATTGATTACAGGGCAACAAAAAAATAAAGTATCATGGATATATATATTTTTTTAAAACATATACTATTTTTTTCAGAGAGAAAGTCGATCTCCAGAGAAGCTTTTTACCACCAGTTACGAAAGACCTAAGCTTCCATTAATCCACTTCTTAGGAGTTATGTCCTTTCAAGAAAAAAAGAGTGGACACTGAGCCTCACCCCCATCTCGTGGCACCAAAAGGCAATGGCGGGCATGGAGAGAGGACACGGAGGCCGAATTTTATAAATTGGCAGGTGAAAAGCAGATGCTGTGTTCCTTTGGCTTTCTCTGAGACTGGGTCAAAAATCAGTGTCTGAAAAGGTAGTGAGTGTCCCTTTGTGAACAGCTGAAAAGAACTCTGTGGGATATAACTGAAAAAAAAAAAGTATGTGTTTTTCTTAAATCAGGTGATTCTGATGAGTATATGCTCTTTGTGGCTAAGTAGCTTATTAACATGTTAAGTAGGTGTCATTACCATAGTCCTTTCAAATTTTGCTGAGGGTTCCAAATCTCCATTTTAAAATCACCACCCAAAGTCACTATCAAAGCCATTATCTGTAATTTCTCATCATGGATGAGAAGCCAACACTTCACTCATAATTAGATAACTTCAGTATTTTCCAAATAAAAATGTACTTTTTCATGAACTTCACATTTTTTGTTTTTCCCTATAAAAGAACGTGCTTAAATTATAAGGACTTATTTTAGAACAATTAAATTGCATGCCTAGGTGGTCGATAATTGAATCATAGTCTCTAGTAGCTGCTGGTATAAAAGACGTCATTTGTTTACATTTGCCACGCCCCGGGTACTTGACTGAACGCTGCCCCCTCCAAAATGTCGGTATCCTCAATTCCTGTAGGCTCCTTAAATTGCCGTCCACCTCACTATACTATACCTGTTAAGGAAAATACAATGTTTTTGTCAACAGTTAAATGTAGAGAAGATAAAAGCAAGCCATGATTATAAGTTGAAATTATAATTCTAAAACATGATATCAATGTCAGGTCAGTTAAAGTGCCTAAATGCAGAAACAGAATTCGGGTTCTGCATTTAGTCTGGTGGTGGGCATTAAGGAGGGCACCGTAGTGCATGAAGCACTGGGTATGGTGCATAAACAATGAATCTTGGAATACTGAAAAAATAAAATAAAATTTTTTTTAAAAGAAGAAAGAAAGAAACTATACCTCGTGTCTCAAAGAAAGGACCCAGGGCTACCCCAGGTGGGCACACGGGCAGGGACACCTACAGAGCCTCCAGTAAAGCTAACAGGATCCATTTACACATACTGCCCCAGGGAGAAAGGCTTCTCCAAGGACTGAGGGGGTCCTCCCTTCATCAGGCAACATTCTCAGCAGCAGGTGCCTGTGGAGAACCAAGGAAGATAGGGTGCTGGGGGTGGAGAGGAAGCCCTGCCCTCACTTTCTCTACATCTATCAACATCTCTCCTGTTGCTGTCACCCTGACATCAGCTCTGTGAGGATCAAGCACCTCACATATGGTTTGAATTCATCAACAACAATATCAAGTAGTCTAAGAAACCATCATGGGCTTTATTACATTTTCTTTACTCTTCAATAAAACAGTACTTTTTTGACCTTTTCAAGATTCAAATTCAAAATTCCCCAATAAAAGACTGAACTATGAAGCAAAAAAAAATTCTCCCTCATGCATTCAAAGAATATATATTATATAATGTTCAAAATCTATTTCCTTCTGAACTAGCCTTTCAGATTGAACCAGGGACAGAAAAGGGTTCCAGAGATTTCTTCCTGAGGGGCTGCTGGGCAGGGGGTAGGAGCTGGTGGAACTGAGGGGCAGGAAGGGGTGAAGAAACCATTCAGCCTGAATGAAAAGGATACTATCATATCAATCATTTCATTTGATAGGCTATTAGAAAATTCAGTTTGGGGGTATATGGGTAGCGTAGTCAGTTAAGCATCTGACTCTTCGTTTCAGGTCACGTTGTGGGGTCAGGTGTGATCTAAGAGTGGTGGGATTGAGCCCCGCCTTGGGCTCCATGCTCACTGCAGAGTCTGCTTGAGTTTCTCTCTCCTGCTGCTGCTCCCTCTGCTGCTGCTGCCCCTCTCTTTTTCTCAAATAATTTTTTTTTTTAATTCAGACTGATGGGGTACCTAGCTGGCTCAGTCATTAAAGCATGCAAATCTTGATCTCAAGGTTGTGAGTTCGAGCCCTACATTGGGTGTAGGTAATAATTTTTAAAAAAAATTTTAATCTTTTTAAAAAAATTTCAGATTGAAGCATTGTGAAAATGTCTATGCTACCTAAGCAATCTACACATTTAATGCAATCCCTATCAAAATCCCATCCATTTTTTTTCAAAGAAATGGAACAAATAATCCCAAAATTTATATGGAACCAGAAAAGACCTCGAATAGCCAAAGGAATATTGAAAAAGAAAGCCAAAGTTGGTGGCATCACAATTCCAGACTTCAAGCTCTATTACAAAGTTGTCATCATCAAGACAGTATGGTACTGGCACAAAAACAGACACATAGATCAATAGAACAGAACAGAGAGCCCAGAAATAGACCCTCAACTCTATGGTCAACTAATCTTCGATAAAGCAGGAAAGAATGCCCAGTGGAAAAAAGAGAGCCTCTTCAACAAATGGTGTTGGGAAAATTGGACAGCCACATGCAGAAAAATGACACTGGACCATTTCCTTACACCACACATGAAAATAGACTCAAAATGGAAGAAGGACCTCAATGTGAGAAAGGAATCCATCAAAATCCTTGAGGAGAACACAGGCAGCAACCTCTTCAACCTCAGCGGCAGCAACTTCTTCCTTTGAACATTGCCAAAGGTAAGGGAAGCAAGGGCAAAAATGAACTATTGGGATTTCATCAAGATCAAAAGCTTTTGCACAGCAAAGGGAACAGTTAACAAAACCAAAAGACAACTGACAGAATGGGAGAAGATATTTGCAAACAACATATCAGATAAAGGGCTAGTATCCAAAACCTATAAAGAGCTTAGCAAACTCAACACCCAAAGAACAAATAATCCAATCAAGAAATGGGCAGAGGACATGAATAGACATTTCCGCAAAGAAGACATTCAGATGGCCAACAGACGCATGAAAAAGTGCTCCACATCACTCGGCATCAGGGAAATACAAATCAAAACCACAATGAGATACCACCTCAAACCAGTCAGAATGGCTAAAATTAACAAGTCAGGAAATGACAGATGCTGGCGAGGATGTGGAGAAAGGGGAACCCTCCTACACTGTTGGTGGAAATGCAAGCTGGTGCAACCACTCTGGAAAACAGCATGGAGGTTCCTCAAAAAGTAGAAAATAGAGCTTCCCTATGACCCAGCAATTGCACTGGGTATTTACCTTAAAGATACAAACGTAGTTATCCGAAGGGGCACGTGCACCCAAATGTTTATAGCAGCAAGATCCACAATAACCAAACTAAGGAAAGAACCTAGATGTCCATCAACAGATGAATGGATAAAGAAGATGTGATATATGTGTGTGTATATATATATATACACATACATATATATATATATATATATATATATATATATATAATGGAATACTATGCAGCCATCAAAAGAAATGAAATCTTGCCATTTGCAAAAACATGGATGGAACTAGAGGGTATTATGTTTATCTAAATAAGTCAATCGGAGAAAGACAACTATGATATGATCTCCCTGATATGAGGAAGTGGAGATGCAACGTGGGGGGTTTGGGGGTAGGAAAAGAATAAATGAAACAAGATGGGATTGGGAGGGAGACAAACCATCAGAGACTCTTAATCTCACGAAACAAACTGAGGGTTGCTGGGTGGGGGGAGGGAGAGGGTGGTGGGGTTATGGACATTGGGGAGGGTATGTGCTATGGTGAGTGCTGTGAAGTGTGTAAACCTGGCAATTCACAGACCTGTACCCCTGAGACTAAAATTACAGTATATGTTTATAAAAAATAAAATAAGTTTTAAAAAATTAAATCTTAAAAAAAAAAGAAAATTCAGATTGAAGTAGATTGTCCAAGATGAAAATATAACCACCAGAAGAAGGGGGAAGCAGAGGAGAGGAGGGTTGAAGAATGGAACAAAAATCAGCTTGAGGACAGATATTTATACAGCCACATACATAGCATTATTCACGGGAGCCAAGAGGTAGAAGCAACCGAAGGGTCCACTGAAGGGAGAATGGCTAAGCAGAATGTGGTACATATATACAGCAGAATATTATTCAGCCTTAAAAATAAAGGAAATTCTGTCACATGCCACAACATGTAGGAACCTTGTGGAAATTATGCTGAGTGAATAAACCAATTGAAAAATATATATATTACATGATTCTACTAACATGAGGCAAAATGTTTCATGTTGAGTGTAACGGAGGTAAAGGGTGCAGAGCAGCAGCTATGATGGCCAGGGCTTAACCTACGTCCAAGCTGGAAGGAAAGTCAGGATCTCTGGTCACAAGAGGTAGGAAAAGCCAGAACCGAAACCAAAGCATAAGACTACCACCCTCAAAGAATGAACATTCAATAAATTTCTGGCACGCGTATGATGTAGGAACTCTCAAGCAAATAAATTAACAGAAAAGTTAGTTCCAGGTGGTGATATCTGGCACCTAACAAGGTTCTGAAAAAAAAAAAAAAAAGTTTTCCAAAGCCTCTCTACAGGACTACCAGCATAATCCACAAAACTTCTACTGAGGGAAACACCAAATGCGAAGGTATATAAAATCATTTTTGCTTAAATTTACTAAAGAAATGCAAGAATCAAGACCTTAAGAAAAGAACAAAGTATTATGACAGAAGGAGAAAAGGCAGATTTAGAAAAGACCAAAATAAAACCTTTAGAAATAAAAAATATAGTCCTTGAGAATCTCAAAGAACAGGTTTAATAACTGATAAGAAACAGCTAAATACAGAGCCTGTGAAATGGAAGAAACATAAGGAAGTTATTCATATTGGCACACAAAGACAGAGTTAGACAATCTGAACAAGAGGAAAAGCGAAAGGCAGGATAGAAGGAAGTCCAAGATGCATACGGGAAGACATGATCAGTCTTCCGACTCAAATAGCTTACCTCTAGAATGGTATTCATGCCATAAATCCACATTCGTTGGAAGTGCAGACCATCAAATCAAAAAGCTAACCTCTAAAGCGACCCTGGAAAAGGCAGATTTCTTACCAGCAGACTCAGGGCAAAATTTCTACAAAACCAGAGGCCAGAAGACATCCTCAAAATACTGAGGAAAAACAACCATCAACTTAGAATTCTACACCCCCACCAACAATCTTTCAAAAGATAGAGTGAAACAGAATTTTTTCAGACAAATAGGCATTCATAAACCTTCACTGCAAGAATTACTAAAGACACCTTTGACTAGAGAAGAAATTTAAACCCCAAGGAAGTAACAAAATATAAGAAGCAATGATAACCAAAGAAACTGACAAGTATGTGACTCAATCAAGAAAAGGTGTTGACTATAAAAATTACAAGGACAATGAAAGTCTCTAAGGTTGTTGGCATGTTTTTAAAAAGGCAGGCATGGTGACATTCATAGCAACTAGAGTGGAATCCAATACCAACAGCTCAGAACAGATCAAAGATATTTACTACATTATGACAAAAGATATCATCAATAAATAAGGTGTAGTCATAAACACACACACACAAAACAACATCAAAGTAAAAAACACAAAGCAAAGTCATAGAAATACAAGAATGTAAACCATAAAACAGAGGGGATGACTTTAACATACCTGTGAAACAATGCAACATATCAAACAGACAATGACCAAAAGATTAAACTTTGAAAAAATTAACAATGTACTGATTTTCAAAACTGCTAAATTTAAAAAAAGAAAGAAACTTTGTAAGCCACATTGACTATCATTAAGTAAAACAAGAAAACAGTAACAATGACATCCAACCTCCACCTCTCAAAAAAGACTATGTGCAGGTCACCTAGGTGGATCAGTTGGATAAGCGTCTGCATTTGGTTCAGGTCATGATCCTGGAGTCCCCCAGGACCGAGTCTCACATTGGGCTCACCATTCAGCGGGGAGTCTGTTTCTCCCTCTGACCCTCCCCCTTCTCATGCTCTCTCTCTCTCTCTCTCTCTCTCACTTTCTCAAATAAATAAATAAAATCTTTTTTTTAAAAAAGCTATCAGCTAATTAAGAAAGATTATTTTACAGAACACCAGGATCAAAGAAAAAAATCAAAATTAAAATTATAAACAACTAAAAGTTCATGTAAGTGGGAGAACTCTGTATTGAAATCCATGTGCTACAAATATACCTATACTCAATAAAGATTTAACTGTAATTGCTTTTATTATTAAAAAATGAATATGTCAAATATGAATAACTGACATATCAGTAACATATCACAAATCTACCAAACTAAGAAAATAAAACAAAACAAGGGAGGCATGTGTAAAGATAAAAAGTGGAAATTAATGAGCTAGAAATTATTATAATAGACATCCAGTGCCAATTAGTAAGTAGAAAAAAAGAAATAAAACCAAAAGTCAAAATTTGCTGAAGACAACTTAAACAGACCAAGATGTAAGACAATTAATAGATATTGAGAATCTATCACTTAAAATGGTCAATTATAGACTTTACAGATGAGCTAACTTTTAAAGAACAGATCGTTCCCATGTTAATCCACAGAAAAATATGGAAAGCTCACCAATTTACATTACAAAGCCAGCACAACTTAACAAAACTAAATATAGTGTATGCTAATGTGTGAACAAAGTCCAGACCAACTTTAGGTATGATTATAAAAGCAAACATCTTAATACATTAGCACATGGATTCCAACACTATATTAAAAAAATAAGTGATAAAGTTTATTCCAGAAATCCAAGGACATTTCAGTGTTAGGAAATCTATCAGCATACTTCAGTATATCAATTACTGAAGGAGAAAAACCAAGGGATGATATAAACATACGACTGAAAACATTGGAATAATTCAGCAGTCATCCTTTAAAAGAATTCTAAACAGAAGTTAACCACCTAAGTATGACTTCTGAATTCCTAACTTGAACACTAGGCTGGACAGTAGGCAGGGAGAAATATTTATAAGGAACATTTTGGGGACAATTGACAAAATTTAAATGTGGACCACAGATAACAGTGTTGTGTCCATGTTAATTTCCCGACTTTTATTATTGTCTCATGTTTATGACACGCCCTTACAAGGAAATACACACGGAAGTATTCAGGGGCAAAGTGATTTGAGGTTTGCAATGTACTTGCAAGGGACTCAGAAATAATATGTAGATGGATGCATTATTCATGGATCAATCAGTCAATCAGAAGTTTGGGGGGGTCTGGAAGTGATAAAGCTAATAAGGCAAAATAAAAGTTAATAATTGGTGAATTATGGGGCACCTGGGTGGCTCAGTGGGTTAAGCCTCTGCCTTCAGCTCAGGTCATGATCCCAGGATCCTGGGATTGAGCCCCGCATCGGGCTCTCTGCTCAGCAGGGAGCCTGCTTCTCCCTCTCTCTCTGCCTGCCTCTGCCTACTTGTGATCTCTGCCTATCAAATAAAAAATAATAATAATAATTGGTGAATTATTAACATACCCTCGGTTAAGGGTGTGGGATTCCTTGGACTTTTCTTGTAACTTCTCTATAGGCTTGATATTGTAGCATAATTTAAGTAATCAAAATTAACTATCTACTAAGAAATAAGAGCAAACATTGATTCAAAATAACAAAATTAAAGCCATTCCCCTTAAAATCAAAAACAAGGCATGAATGTTTCCTTTCATACTCTCCTTTGACATTATTAAGGTTTCAATCAATGCAATAAGTAAAAGACAGAAACAGGAGAAAACAAATATTGAAATGTGAAGAATACTGAATATGAAGAAACAAAATTATTTATAGATGATATGCATATAGATATGGAAAGCCCAAAGTTACTTAAAAATAAAGTAAGTACAGGGCACCTGGGTGGCTCAGTGGGTTAAACCTTAGGCTCAAGACATGATCTCAGGGTCCTGGGATCGAGCCCTGCATCTGGCTCTCTGCTCAGTAAGGAGACTTCTTCCCCTTTCTCTCTGCCTGCCTCTCTGCCTGCTTGTGATCTCTGTCTGTCACATAAATAAATAAAATCTTTTTTAAAAATATAATAAAAAATAAAGTAAGTACGGAAATTTCTAAATAAGAGAAAGAAACAGTTTCCCTGTAGAGGAGCAGCAAGACTGTTAAAATGTTAATCAGGAGAAGCAAAACAAGAAGATGGCATTATATTATATCATGAACAATATATGAATCTCACCACGTCTGTCCACCCGCTTTCCCTTTATTTGAAGTCACCTGGTATACCTTTTCTTTTGTTTTTAGCCTTTTAGCTTTTTTTTAATTTCTAGATCTCTGGATCTTGCTTTGTTAGTCAACCTGAAAAAGTTTTTTAAACTAGGTTAATGAAGTCCATTTACATATATTAATACAGTCTATATATGCGGCATCGGCTTTGGCAGATTTTTTAACCTTCCATTGAAAACACCCACACGCATACACGAAGCCTTTTGGTATGTGGGCTGCAGACTCTGCTTGCTTGTTCTCTCCCGCTGTGTTTCTCCGGGTATGCAGGAAGGATCTGAGAGAGCCCGGATCTCCTGTTACAACTTGTCTACAGTACCTTGTATAACCCCCTTGGTAACCTCTGCTTTTGGATATTATCACCTCCCTACTATGAGCAATAATGCAAGTAGCTAGCAAACGCTTCTTCCTCCCTCCCTCGCTCTTCTAGAACCACCAATCTGAGTCCCTAGTATTCATTTGATATTAATCTTTATAGTCTTCATTAAACGTAAATAAACTTAGCCTTCTCCCCCCTGCTTTGTCAGCTTCAAGAGATAGTTCTAACGTCTGGTTAATTCAACTGATGTGACGAGGAGATAATTCCGTTCTCCCCTTCCTCTCCCCTCATCTCCTGCCATTTATTTTTTTAGCTGTATAATTCTATATAATCAGAGCACATAATGCTTACGTATTAATTTGCTCCCCTACTGTCCCGTTTTAGCTTTATAGTTAAAACAGTCAATGCTCACCCCCAGAATTTATGAAAATCTCCACCTATCATTTTACAGTTTTCTGAAGCTTATTCTCTAGTAAACTCCTCATAGGTACAATATTCGCAGAGTTCTTGCAAATTCAAAACTGTGTGTCTGTGGGCTTTGTATTTAAAGGACAATTATCTGAATATAGGATGTCTGACTCACATCGTGAACATATTAAAAACGTTGAGGTCCAGTTCCAGGTAGAGTAAGCAAGCCTACATTACCCTGTGTCTCCTACCAATTGCAGTTAGAAGACCTAATAGAATGCATAGAATAAACAGCTTGAAAACTGAAAAGTAAAATAGCGGCCAGACTGAGGAAGAACAATATAATTCAAAGTACCACCAAATTGGCAGTAGTTTATCATTTTTCCCTCCACAGTGTCCCCCAGCCAAAACTCAACACAGCTTGAAACCCAAAATTGAGCATTCATGCAGACAGAAAGAGCCCAGAAGCCCTCTAGTTCTGGCTCAAGGATTTGGAAATGGGCTTCCCAATGCCAAAAGACAGTAAGGCAATCCCCATTGTTCTCTCATTTGGATGTCGTTCTCTTCTTTCTCCCACACCCCAGCCCTCCAAGCAATACCACAGCAGCAACAGGAGCAGGCAAGGCATAGGAGAATCTTCCTTTCTGATTGCAAGAGCTTCGTCCCAAGACGGCAGTGCTAAGCCTTGTTGCTGATCCCCTATCTGTCCTCCTCCTGCATGGCCCCTACCCAAATGCAGACACGGGAAGGATGCAGCAAAGTAAGGTAAAGCTCTAGCCCTCTCGGAGGACTGGATAAGGGAAGCCCCAGGGAAACAGAAAACATCCAGGTCACAAAGAGGGAGGAGCCAGGGAAAGAGATCCCTAACATGTATTTATGAAGTCATAGCTTATCCCCAAGTCGTGCAGGTGTATGTACTACCACCCTAAACAGTAAACACAAATTTTGGGAACAGACCTACAGGGTAGATCACCATCCAAGAGCCAGATTGGCCACTGGGTGGCCCACGTGCAGGACAGATGTGAACAGGACAGCAGAGACTTTTAAAACTGAACTAATCTCAGAACCACCACCCACAGTAAGCTGGTCACAAGTTGTGAAAACAAAAACACCAACATTCTCCTTGTGATTCAAACAATACCCAGAGACTCACAACATAGCAGTCAATGTGTTTAGGACACAATTCCAAACTACTCAACATGCCAAGATTCAGGAAAATGTCAATTTCCATGGGAAAACGATGACAGATTTTGGAATTCTCAAACAAAAAGACTTTAAAGCAATGATAATAAAAATGTTCCAGGAAGTAAGGGTCACTAGTTTGGGATATGAGTGAAAAACTATAACCAAAAACTAAGAGTTAAAAATGGGAGGTATGAAGAAAAACCAAATGGGATTTTTTTTTTTAAGTGAGAAGACAATAAATAGGATTCAAATTCACTGGGCTAGTGTAATGGCAGAATGGAGATGACAGGAGAAAATATCCATCACCTTCTCTGGCAACAACAATCTAAAACACCATGAATTTCCATCAGAAAACATGGAGGATGGCTGGAATTGGAATATTTTTCAAGGCTGAAAGGGAAGAATTGTCAACCCAGAATTCTGTATCTAGTAAAAATGCTCTTCTGGAACAGATGTGAAATAAAGGCATCCCAAGGTAAAGAACAACTAGACAGAGACTTTTTAAAGTTCATATGGAAGAACAGCCAAGGTGTTTTGAAAAAGCAAAGAGTGTGGAGGGGCATGCTTTACTAGAGAGCAAAACCCACCATGAAGTTACTAGCACCAAAATAATGTGGTATTGGCTCTATGATAGACAGTTAAAGGAGTAAAACTGAAGAGAGCCCCAAAACTAAACCACACGGAAAATCTGTCTGAAAGCAAATAAAGTTAGGCCCTTTTTCCCTACGAAATACAAAATTGATTCTGGATAAAATAAAATTTGAATGGAAAAAATAAAATGAGAACATTAGAAGGAAGTTTAAAAAAAAAATTTGTGTGACCTCTGTAATGATGACCCTCTTAAACTCAGGAAAAAAGGACCCAGAAACTGTAAAAGTGAAAAAGAACAGACTTGACTACATTAAAAAGTCCATAAATCTTCTATATAGCCAAGACGTCAAAATTTAAGCCAAATGAGAAGCGAGGATGTTGCAAGAAAATACTTGCAACGTATAATAAAGTAACCATGGAAATGCAGATCAAAGGAAAACAAGGAAATACCTTTTTTTCTCCTATCCAGTGAATAAAAATATTAAGAACTGCTAACATCCTATGCTAGTAAGAAGGTCGCAAAAGAGCACACTTATGAAATGCTTCTGTGGGTAGGAATGACTACAATCTTCTTAGGAAATCAATCTAGCAATACCCAACAAAATTCTAAATTTGAATACCCTTTGACCAGCAATTTCACCTTGGAGAATTTATGCTCCAAAAAAAAAAAAAAACAACAACAACAAACCACAAATACTGGCATCTAAGGTTAGATAAGCAGCAATGTCTGTAGAGACAAAGAATGGATACAATCAGAATATTCCCAACAGGAGAACAACTGAATAAATTGTAATAATTCATACTATGGACTCTAATGCAGTCATTACAAATAATGGGGATAATAATAATGGGTTACAGCTGGGAATATTTATTATATATGACACTTAAAAAGTCATGTAGTATGGTCTATGGTGTAATCTTTTTGTAAATTTTTTTAAAAGCAAAGAAACATATGCCATACATATACATTAATTCTAATGCTTTTGTGATTGTACAGGAAATGGAAGGATCTCATTACCCAACACTGGTACAGTGGGTCCAGAACTAGGATAGACGGAGGCATTGTTATCCTGTTTTCTTTGTTACACTTCTATGTTTCAGTTATTGCAACAAGTGTATATTACTTTTGAAGTATGAAAAAAATCCAACAGTGTTGGTTTTACAGGAAAAAAAAATACACATACACACACATACATACGCAGTCACACAGCCGGCTCCCAATGACTATGTCTTCATAAATATATATCACTGGTCATGTGCATAATTCACAATGTGAATTTGCCTCTAATGTCCTGGGCCTTAAAAAATTTTCAAAGAAACATAAGAAACTACTCTGCTAAAGGACAACTATTCAAGACTTAGCTCCATGAGGCTCCTAAACTGTTCATACAGATGGTCATCTTTCAAAATGCACCAGGCATTCATCCATGAGGGAGACCAATCCACTTCCCAACTCCTCGCTGGGTGGCAAGGACCCAAGCAGCAACACCATTTGAAGGTGATCTGTAGACGGCTAAAATAGCAACTGCTCTGGCCAGACCTGCTGCCCCCCCCCACCCTCTCCCATCCCTTCCACTCCCTGCCTATCTCCAACTTTGCCAAGGTGTTCCCTGAACCTTACATATCCTTCCCGAAGACAAAGCCTCTCCACATTTTTCTTGAATGTTCACCTCTGCATGCACGTTTTGTGTTTTTCCTAAGAAACAGGGGTATGACCTCCTTGAGGCGATTTACATTTGATTCTTGACTAGGGTGCTCTATTCTATCCTTTTTGCCTCTGCCTAAGGGGACAGTTTAAGTCTAAGGGCTAGAAGTATGGCCTCTAGGGTCAGAGCAACCAAGTACAAACCTGAGCGTGACCATTTAGCTGGGCAACCTTGAGCAGGTGTGATGGTTAATTTCAAGAGTCCACTTGACTGGGCTAGAGGATGTGCAGAGAGCTGGTAAAACATAACTTCTGGGTGTGTCTGGGAGGGTACCTCTGGAGGAGATTAGCATTTGCATCAGTAAACTGAATAAAGACTGCCCTCACCAAGGAGAACAGGCATCATCCAGTCCTTTGAGGGCCTGGATTGAACAAAAAGCCGGAGGAAGGGTGAATTCGCACCCTCCAACTGAGCTGGGACGTCTGTCTTCTGCCGTGAGATACCACCACTCCTGGTTCTTGGACATTCAGACTCCCACCGGGAATTACACTATTGGCCCCCTGGTTCTTAGCCCTTTGGATTCAGACTGAATTATACCACCAGTTTCCCTGGTTCTCCAGCTTGGAGATGGCAAAATCATGGGATTTCTTGGCTTCCATGTTAGCCTCGAGTAAATGAATGAATGGATGAACGAGCAAGTTATTGGTTCTTTCTCTGGAGAACCCTGACTAATACAGCAAGTTACTTACTCCCCCTCCATCTCAATGTCCCCAGAAGAAGCTGCCAAGACTTCTTACGGCTTAGGCCAAGGCCTGAGACTACCTCTGGTCCTCAGGATTCTACTGGCCAAGACAAGTAGGAAGCCCAGTCCAAATTCAAGTGGAGGGATCCGCACAAGAGTGTGAGCACCAAGGGCCACAGATGAAATGTGCTATCACACCGTATAAAACACTTAGCTTAATATCTGGCACATAGTACGTGCTCAAAAACTGAGCTCTTTTTCATTTGCATTATTTTCTCTTCAACAGAGGTGAGTTATTTTTACAGTGATTCTTCACTATGTACAAACCCCAGAGACCTAGAAATCTAGAGATTGCTAGAGCCCTCACATTTCATTACAGAAGATGCAGCAGAGCTAGAATGTGGCCCTAACCCCATAAGGCAGATTTCAGAATAAAGCCAGAGACCCGAGTGTCCATTCTTAAATGAAAAATATCCTGGCAGGCCAGTTTCCAGGTGTCAGGGGACAGGTATATATATGGGAAAGGGCCAACGTTACCACCCACAGCCAAGCTAACATGCAAACTTGTCCCCAACATAACAGGAATCAACCACCATTTCTGCAGAGGGCAGAGTCAAGATGTGAAAAATGGCGTATATTCTGTATTAAAAGAATTTTAAAGGTGCTGTGGCAGATTAAGTTTGAAGAAAGAAAACATGGCAATGAGAAAGTGGATATAAGGGGATAGAGTAGGAAATAGAGAAGTTACCCTAAAATCTCAAAAATATAAGCAGAATTTGTTGTGTCCATTGTTGTCCCCAGACCCTAGAGGAATGCCTGCACATACCAGATGTGGGCAGAATTACTCTGAATCGGGGGAAGTTAAAACTCATAGGTTATACTTGTTGAAAGGAATAACGCTGGAAATGAAAAGTGAATTACTGTTTTGCAATTTACCCCTTCAAATTAAAATGGAGTCAATGTATATTTTTCACACAGTTTTTCTACTGTGTGGAGGTAATGTTTTCCCTGTTAGGCTTATTGTTAAAAGGCAACTGTTTTTCAATGCCTTTGGCGAGTACCAAAAATCATAGCTAAGGCTAAATGGTAGAAAGGGAGGTTCAGGGAGGAGCCAGGAAGTGAAGCTAATTTACCAGTCTGCCACCTGTAGGCTGGTTCCAGCAGACATAAACATCAGTGCCCACAAAACAGACGACATGAAAATAATGCATATTAAATAATGCTAAAAACTGAGCAACAGATGTGTGAAAACTATATATAGTGGTCCATTTGAATCATGGCTCCCCCGTTCCTGCCTCGAATGTCCCCTCTCTGATTAAACACCCGGAGCTGTGGCCACACATACTGTTGTTCCTAATCAGCTCTCCAAGACTCACCCTGGTCTGAAATAAGCTTTGGAAATTAATACCCCCATTAGGATGAAGGACCACACCTGTATGGATCAGGGCGTCAGAGTCAGGTTCAGATCTCATTTCAAAAGCCATGCAATGGGCTTCGAGAACAGAGGCCATTACAAAAGAACAACAACATGAAAAAGCAAAGCTGGACAGAATTGCTAAATTTCAACATTCAAGAACAAACACCAAACATTCATTACAAGGGCTTAGTTTGGATTTCTGGAGAAGGAATTAAAACATACTGAGTTAACAGTTTAAGCCCGTAAGATGTACTTCAGCACCATAAACCAAATGTAGTTACAGATGTCAAGACTTCTCAGAACAAGTGCTTCTCTTTATAAATGTCTGCTCTCCGTGTATTTTTTCCGTTTCCATATGTCCACTCTTTATCAATATAAGAAAAGCACAACTTTCATCAAAAGGCTACAACCACCACCCCCCCCCATTAATTCTTGGGGACAGTCGCTTCCTTGTAAGAGAGATCTCTCCCGGTGGCTTTCTCCTACGGAGGCTTGTTAGTCCCTGGCTTCTCTAATTTGGGGGTCAACAGCCTGAAAATCGGTCACCGTTGAGGTGTGGAGCTCAGAGAACACACCCCCGGACGCGGGTTTCGGGTCTCCTGCCCAGTCCCGCCGCCCACAAACCGTTCCAGACGCACGCGGGAAATGCCAAGTCCACGACGCCAAGTCTGGAAGTGGCCGCAGGGGGGCCGGCCGGTCTCCGCGACCGGACTGACCCACAGGAGGATCCGACGCGCCCCGTGGCCCCAGCCCCTAGTTCCCGCCGCCGCGCAGGCGACACGCGCGCGGAGTCGCAGCCCCGCACCCAGATGCGGCCCCTCGTCTCCGCCTCGGTCAGGCCCTCCTGGCTGCTGAGTCTGCATGGAGCCAGCTGGGCCAGGGCGAGTCGCGGGTCCCCAGCGCGCAGAGTCCCGGAGGGCCCAGTGCAGACCCCGCGGGCGGACGCGCCCCCGCTGCCCACCCCTCAGCCGGCGGTCCCCGGGGCCGCTGCAGGCTCGGCGAAGGGCGGGCGCCTGGCTTCGGTTTCCTCCAAGAAAAGTAACTCGGGGATCAGCGCTAGAGGAAAGGGAAAGCGATGCTCCGGGAGCGGTGAGTAAGGTCCCCGGAGTTATTCAGCCCGGAGTTTTCTGAACTGCACCCCGCGCTGCAGCAGCTCGGCCCCGGCGTTCGCGCCCCGAACTTGGAGCCCGCGGTGCCGTCCCGGGCGGGCTGCAGCCCTGGGGCCCGGCGCACCTCCCCGCCCGGCCGCAGACACTCACCGAGAAGCCGGCCCAGAAGGGGCAGGAGTGGCGGACGCGGGCCGAGGTGGTGAGCGCCAGCGCGGCGAAGCTGACGGCCACGATGAGGCATCCGAGCGCCATCTGCGTGGCCCCGAGCGCCAGCACGATGCGGGAGCGGCCCGGGCACTCGCGCAGGCGGGACAGGCTGCGGGGCAGCGCGGCGGGGCGCGGCGCGCGGGGACCGCCGGCCCGAGGCATCGCGCCGGGCGCCCGCACGCCTCGCCCCGCTCCCGCCCGGCCCCGGCGCGCGCCGCCGCCGCCGCCGCCGCCGCTGCCTCTCCTCACAGAGGGTCCGAGGCAAGTTGCGCCGGGCGAGGGGACGGCCTTCCCGCGGGTCGCGGGCGCTGCGGCGGCCGCGCGCCGGGAGCGGGCCGGGCCGGGCGGGAAGCCGGACGCCGGCTGCCCCTGCCCGAGCCCGCGCCCATGCCGCCGCCGCCGCTCCGCAGGGCCGCCCGCCCGCCGCCGGCCGCGCAGCGCTGCGCCCTCTCCCGCCCGCCCCGCGCGTTCCCCGCCCGAGCGCGGGCGCGAGCTACCGCGTGCCGGGGGCGAGCCGCCGCCGTCCCCGGGCGCGAGCCCCGCCGCCGCGCGCCGGGCTGGGGCCGGGGCCGGAGCGCGAGCCAGGAGCGGGCGGGTGCAGGTGCAGTCCCCGCGGCCCGGCCTCGGTGCTCTCGCCTGCCACGCGGGACGGCACTAGGGACCGCAGACGCTTCAAGGTCGAGGGCAGCAGCCTCCGAGGCCAAACCCTCGGTGGGCGGGAGCCGGGGCCCGCGGGCGGGCGAGTCACAGGGACCGAGCCGCGGGCAGAGCCTGGGGCCAGCCCCGGATGAGCGCTTTCAGCGGCGGAGGTGGGGCGGGGGGGGACACTGCGCGTCCAGGCGGGGAGAGGAGAGGAGGTGAAATCCAAGTGCGCGGCCCCAGGTGTGGCGCGCCGCAGCCTCTAACGAATGCGGAATTCCAAGATCCAAGATGCCGCTTTCCTGCAGTTCCGCAATTTCCCAAGCCATCCGCTGAGAACTGGGCCCGGGAGGAGTCGGCATTTAAACCTCCCCGGTTCACAAACGGATGTCTCTTACACACCTTTAGTTTGCAGGGCTTTTGAAAAAAGTGAAAAGTTTAGGCTTAAATCGCACCGAGCGAATTTAAATGAGCGATGTCATTAAGGACCCCTTAACTCATCCCTACTCCCTTTAGCCAGCGTAAGGTTTTAAATTGGTTATGGGCTTCTCTGAGGTACCAAGAAAACTTGGAAGTTTTGATTGTCACAGTTCTCTTTGTGGCCCTACTGATGTGACTTTAAGACCACTGGTGTTGAAAAAGACTTATTAAGAGACCCACGAGTGTTGGGAAATCTAAAGGGATCGGACACAAAAAGGCAACGTTCATGGTAAGAAAGGGCAATGGTAGGCTATTCGTTCGCTGTCGCTTGGTGGAACTGAGGGAGTCCCCGCCCCCCCATCCAAAACACTGGAGAGTAGCGCCCCAGAACGTCTCAGTTGCTGGTGCTTGAAATTTCACCGTTAGAGATATTGATTCCTTTGGGGCTTGACGAGCCTCTATTAAAATGCAAATTCCTCTTGAAGGGGCAATAGCTCAAGCCTTTATCAGCCAACACCTTAGCTGGGATGGGATTTATTTTCCAATTTAAAGGGATGGCCAAGGGATGAACTGGGGGTGGGGAATTCCACAGATAAAGTAGCTGACCTCAAAATGTTGGCCAGGGGCCAGGCTCTGCCTTTTCCTCCAGTTTTTATCTGTAACATGGCTGAGCCTCGGGCTGGCATCATTTAGAGTACCAGAGTACAAATTCAAATTTCCTGGAGACATTCTCTATCTAGAAATTCTCAGGCAGCACTTTTTAAGGCCTTGGAACAATACCAAAGCCAGCTCCTGGACTGCCAGGAGGTTAGGTGCTCAATGGACTCACCTCCCTCCCTCACTCATTTATTTATTCCCCACAATAGTTTACAAAGGACTCTCTAAACACCAGGCACTCTTAGGCCCTTAGAGTAAGTACAGAAGTGAAGACAACAGACAAAACCCATGTCTTTTCGGTAGGAGAGAAACAGTGCAATAAATAGAACAAGTAAATTACACAGAGTTTGACATTATGTAGTATTCAAAAAATATGTTAAGCACTCACTATGTGCTGGACACTGAAGATGTAAGGATTAGCAAAAGCAAACAAGCTAGAGAATGTTCAGTCTACTGGTTAGATTAACAATACACAGATAATTACTCCAAGGCCAATTGTGGCCAGGTGCAGTGTGATGGAGAATTCTACATGGTGCCAAAAACCAGCATCCTCTACAGAAAATGAATTGAGGGATGCCCAAGAGAATGTAGAGTTCACATGTTACTGCTGTCATCTAGGCAAGAAATGACATTTGGTATGAAGATAGAGATGGTGGAGATACTCAGAAATGGATAGATTTGAGACGTTTGGGAGGTGTCCACAATGAATTAAATATAGACAAAATATAGGGTGGCACCAGTTGGGGCATCCTGGGGAGAGTACCGAATGGTAGAAACCTCCTGTGAACTCCCGTTGTGTGTATTAGATGTGCTTCCAAAATATGTGTGAATCAATTCCTTCTAATTATAAATGGCATGGAAAGAGAGCTCTGGGCAGCACAGCAGAGGGTTTGGGTATAGGTGGATTAGGAGAGGGATCTACGTTGTCTGTGAAATTTGATTTTGGGACAGAGGGAAAGCCTGATCCAGAAATTATAATCACTTAGCCATTTTAAAAATCATTTCTGTATTTTAGAGAATTTTAAAATTTGGTTGTATTAAATGTAATATCTGACTTTCTCTTGATAAACAATTGGAATTTGGAGATATAAATAAAGTGAGTCAATTTCACAGAAGTGAACCATAAAGAAAGGAAGTATGGAAGGAAGGAGGGAGGCAGCTGGCTTAGCCCTAGCTCTGATCCTAACAACTCATTGATCCTCTTTGCTCCTCAGTGTTTTTCTCTTATAAAAGGCTGCATTGGAGGTGCCTGGGTGGCTCAGTTGTTTGAGTGTCTGACTCTTGGTTTCTGCTCAGGTGGAGATCTCAGGGTCTTGGGATCAAGCCCCACATCCAGCTCTTCACTCACTGGGGAGTCTGCTTGGGATTCTCTCTCTTCCTCTGCCCCTCCCCCCTAAAATAAGTAAATAAATCTTTTTAAAAAAATAAATAAAACGCTGCCATAATACATATCCTAGTATTATGAGAGATTCTTGGAGTCACCTGGGACCAATTTATCGCAACTTTTTCTTCTTCCTAGATCAGATGACACTAATAGACTGAGACCATTGTTCTTAAGCATAGCATGACAAGGTGACTGAGCTTTTACTGAAAGGTAGGCTATATGCCTGCTTGCACCAACAGGAAGGTGAGTAACACAAATGCCTCACTTATAGTGCCCTTGTTCAAGTTTTTGCTCTTTTCAACATACCTCTCCAGCGATGGATGAAAAATAAATTTGTCCCTCCATACTATACAGCAGAAGAAAGTTCTACTTGGATTTCACAGTCTCCAACTCTGGAATAGTAAGAATCAGCAGAGAATCACCATTTCCAGGAACCTCAGGCTTGTAAATTTCCTGCTGTAGACAACTAAGAAGCCAGATGAAAATTTTCTTTAAATATCTTCTTAAAAGTATCAAGGAGTTATAGAGATAAAGGGGAAACACTAGACCAAAGTTCAAGAGGAGAAGGGATCAGAGAGGTGTGTGCACCACATTGGACTCTCCTGCCCTGGGCACTTGCATTTCTGGATTTGGCAGACAAACAGGGTTAGAAAGATAAATTTTGAGTCCAGGGCCCTCAAGAATAAGGACCCATTACACCAGTTCCCTGCTTTGTGATGGAACCCCAGATAGTTGCACCCAGAGAGTAAGGAATAAGCTAGTCTTTCCTCTAATTGCAGATGCCCAGAAACCCAAACGCTGAATTTGACTTAAAATAATCCTTCATTGCTTAGGCCGTAAGGACCTGGCAAAAGCAATAACAAATCACCTCTGGAGAATGATAGCTTTAGCCCAGGCCTCACATTATTTCTACGAATAGCATCTTAAAAATTTGCTTTAACTTCCTCAACATGACAAAGGACATTTATGAAAAACCCACAGCTAGTACCATACTCAATGGTGAAAGACTGAACGCTTTCCCCCAAGATCAGCAATGAGATAAGGATGTCTACATTCAACATTCCTATTCAACATTGTACTAGAAATTCTAGCCAGAGCAATTATATAAGAAAAATAAATAAAAGACATCCAAACTGGAATGGAAGAATTAAAACTATCTCTTTGCAAAATGATATGATCCTGTATTTATAGAAAATCCTAAGGAATCCACAAGAAAGCTACTAGCAGTAATAAATTCAGCAAAGTTGTAGAATATAAGATCAACACACTAAAATCAATTCTGTTTCTGCAGACCAGCAATGAACAATCTGAAAAGCAAGGAAGCAATTCCATTTATGATAGCATCTAAAAGAAAAACACACCTCGGAAATTCAAGGTGATGAAAGACTTATACACTGAAAAGCACAAAATATTACTGAAAGAAATTAAAGACCTAAATAAATGGAAAGACACAGTGTTCATGGAAGACTTTATACTAAGACGTCAATATCCAAAGTGTTCTGCAGATACAATGTAATCCATATCAAAATTCCAATAGAATTTTTTTTGCAGAAATGGAAAAGCCAGTCCTCAAATTCATATGGAATTGCAATGGCCCCAAATAACCAGTCTTGAAAAAGAAGAAAAAGTTGGAAAGACTCACACTTCCAGATTTTAAAACTTACTACAAAGCTATAATAATCAAAACAGTATGATACAGACATATGGATAGATAAACCATTAGAATAGAATGGAAGGTCCAGAAATAAATCCATCTATCTTAAGTCAACTGAGTTTTCACATGGGTTCCAAGTCTACTCAATGGAGAAAGAATAGTCTGTTCAACATATAGGGCTAGGACAACTGGATTTTCACATGCGAAAGAAAGAAGTTGGACCCCAACCTCACACTATGTATAAGAATTAACTAAAAATGGATCACCAATCTATGTATAAGGGCAGAGCCATAAAACTTTTAGGAAACAACACAGGTGTATATCTTCATGACTTTGGATTTGGCTATGGGATCTTAGATATGACACCAAAACCATGAGCAACAAAGAAAGAACAGACAACCTATACTTCATCAAAATTAAAATTTTTGTGCATCAAAGAATGCTATCAAGTAATTAACAAGAATGAGAAGAAATATTTGCAAATTATATCTCTGACAAGGTTTCAATACCCAGATATATGAACAACACCCACACCTGAAAAACAAAGAGACAAACATGGGGCACATGGGTGGTCCAGTGGTTTAAGTGTCTGCCTTCAAGTCAGGCCATGATCCCAGATACTGGGACTGATCCCCACATCAGGCTCCCTTCTCAGTGGGGAGTCTGCTTCTCCCTCTCCCTCTAACTGCCATTCCCCCCATAAATAAATAAAATCTTTAAAATGCACACCCACACACGTACACACAAAGACACAAACAGCCCAATTTAACATGGGCAAATGACTTGAGTGAACATTTCTCCAAAGAAGATATACAAATGGCCCATAAGTTCATGAAAAGATGCTCAGCATTGCTGATTAGGGAAATGAAAATGAAAACCACAATGTGATACCACTTGGCATCCATTAGGTTGGCTACTATAAAAATAGATTAATTGAGACACCTGCATGGCTCAGTCATTTAAGTGTCTAACTCTTGGCTTTGGCTCAGGTCATCATGGGTCATGGGTCATCAGATCAAGCCCTGCATCCAGCTCTGGGCTTAGCACAGAGTCTGCTTGAAGAGTTTCTCCCTCTGCCCCTCCCCTACTTTTTTTTAATCTCTCTAAAATAAATAAATAAATAAATACCTTTTAAACATAAAAATTAATTTAAAAAAAACAAACAGAAAATAGCAAGTGTTGGCAAGAATATGGAGAAATTGGAAATCTTGTGCCCTGCTGGTGGGAATATAAAATGGTGCAGCCATTATAGAACACAGCATGGGAGTGCCTCAAAAAATTAACACAGAATTACCATTTAATGGATGCCTGGGTGGCTCAGTCAGTTAAACATCTGCCTTCAGCTCAGGTCATGATCCCAGAGTCCTGGGATCGAATCCCACATTGGGCTCCTTGCTCAGCGGAGAATCTGCTTCTCCCTCTGCCTGCTACTCCCCTGCTTGTGCTCGCTCCCTCTCTCTCTCTTTCTCTGTGACAAATAAATAAATAAAATCTTTAAAAAAAAAAAAAGAATTACCCTTTAATCCAGCAATTCTTCTAAGTATTTATCCAAATGGATTGACAGCATATCTCTTTAGATATCTGTACTTCCACGATTATAACAGTGTTACTCACAATAGTCACATGCAGAAACAACTCAGGTGTCCATCAACAGACAAACGGATGAGCAAAATGTGGTATAAATATGCATATATGTATATGTATGTGTGTGTGTGTATATGATGGAATATTATTCAATCTTGAAAAGGAAGGAAATTCTAACACATGTTACAACATGGATGAACCTTGAGCATATGAGTGAAATAAGGCAGTCACAAAAGGAAAAAGGTTGTTGTGATTCCACTTATACTAGGTTCCTAGAGTAGTCATGTTCATAGAGACCGAAAGTAGAATGGTGGTTGCCAGGGAGGAGGGGAAAATGGGGAATTAGTGCTTAATACGTACAGAGTTTCAATTGGGGAAGATGAAAAAGCTCTAGAGATGGATGGAGGCAATAATTGCACAACAATGTGAATGTAGTTAATACCACCGAATTATATACTTAAAAATGGTTAAAACGATCAATTTTACATTATATCTGTTTTACCACAATAAGCAAAAAGTGCAATAAAATACCCCTTCATATCCACTAGGATGACTATCATGGTAATAAAAAAAAAAAAAAAGTCCTGCAAATAACAAATGTTGGGAAGGATGTAGAGAAATCGGAACCCTTGTTCATTGCTAGAGGGAATATAAAATAGTGCAGTGGAATACAGTGCAGTGGAATAGTGCAGTGGAAAACAGTCTGACATTTCCTCAAAGCTAAACATAGAATTATCACATGACCAATAATTCCAATTCTACGTATAGAATTGTAAATCAGTAACCTTAACTTGTTCCCCCATGTCCTCTGGTCATCACCAACTCTGTAGCAGATTTGTTTAGATAATTATAACTGCAGGGTTGGAAGCCGGTGTGGGCAGCTCTAGACCTTAACAAACAATAACGCATGTATGGAAACTTTGACTTGTCTCTGTTCATTGGGTTATGAAATGTCTATCTCGCTGCTATCTAAGAATAAATTTAACCAGAGGTGAAAGACTGGTACACTGAAAATTCTACAAACATTTCAGCTCAGAATATTGCTGAAAGAAATCAAAGAAATCCTAAACAAATGGAAAGGCACTGTGTTCGTGGATAAGAAGACAATATTAAGATGTCAATACCCTGTGCTATGGTTAGTGCTGTGAAATGTGTAAACCTGGCGATTCACAGACATGTACCCCTGGGGATAAAAATTTGTTTATAAAAAATAAAAATTAAAAAAAAAAAAAAAAAAAAAAAAAAAAAAAAAAAAAAAAAAAAAAAAAAAAAAAAAAAAAAAAAAAAAAAAAAAAAAAAAAAAAGATGTCAATACCCAAAGTGTTCTACACTTAATAAACTAATTAAAGGACAATTTAGTGCAGGGAGGAAAGAGATTTAATTTTGACAGGACTTGAAACACTTATGATACTTCATAGGCTCTGTGATGAGATATAAATTAGATCCTGAATATATAAAAGTATTTTGCAAACATTAAAGCACTTTATGAATGCTGGGTGACATTATTCTGTTAGTAATGAGTTCCTTACAGACAGAAGCAGAGTTTCATTCATGCTTGCAATTCCCTAATGCACCTGGCATAGTCCTTAGCAGATAGTGGTACTCTATTACGATTTATTCAGTTGAATTCTATATCCTACACTCTGTTAAAATTGAAGTTTTAATACTCCTGAGCTACTGACTAGAATTTTATGAGAGGCCCCAGAGAAATAAATGGTGCTGGATTAGTCAAGGAGTACAAAGAGGCTAAGAAGTAAGTTCCACTTAAATTAACTCAACTACCACTATTAAATCAGGTTATTAGAACATATATTATAATGATTTCATTAGAATAAGCAGTCACTCATATTCATACATATTGACTCAAACAAAATTATACATAAAAGTAATGTTTTGTCTTCAGAGAAAATGTGTCAAAATTATGAGTCAAGCCACACAAAACTTAAGAATTCTCATCCATCAACTGAACAGGAAATAATGAAGTGAAATTTATCATTTGCTTTTGAAATAGGAGAGTCACCTTCAACCAGAACTACTTGAATAGTCTTTTTTTTTAAATAGGAAGCAAATATGAAACACTTCGTTCATAGATAAATGGGAAGTCTTTAGGAAAATAAACATTAGGAGTCGCTAATCTTTGGTGTCAATTACATGATTGGGCCCACTTTTCACAGCAATGATGCATTGCTGAGATGTAATTCTTCAGGGATTTGCTTGGCTTTTTCATGCAACTAAGCTGTATGCTGTATGCAAGTAAGTCTAAGTCGCAGCCCAGATGATCCAGCAAACCCAAGTTCTCTCTCTGCCCTCTCCAACATGTTTCCCTAGACTTCTGCTCCTGCAGGGAACTGGCCTTTCCTTTTTCAGCTTCTGGACATTAGTGAGCCATTCCTGCTGAGAATGACCTACTTCATCATCTATGCAAACTTTATCTATCCTCTAGATCTTTTCTCACATCTCAAAGGCAGGCCAGCAGAGTAGTTAGGGCACAAATGAAGGTGTCAGACTGCCTAGGTTCAGACCCTAGCTTGGCCACTTCCTAATGAAGGTAGTAATAGTCCCTGCCTTATAAGCTCCTTTGTAAGGATTAAATGATTAAATTTCTCTGGAGTACTTAGAACAGTACCAGCCTAGAGCAAATGCTACTTAGCATTTTTCTCATCACTTTTCTATTAGTGACAGCACTGCTATATGAAGGCACTCCTGTTTGGTTCAACTTCTCCCGACCCATGCAGAATGAGTTAGGTGAGAAAAGACCAAAAAGCAGGTTAAGCAGACCCTGAAACCAGGTGAAGACAGGTTAGGACTCAAATGCCAAGCCAAACTAAACAAAAATAGGAGGAAAGGTGAGCTTTGACGCTGTTGGTAGACAAAGAGCAGATTACAGATGTCCAGCAAAGATGGAAGAGGTCCACTTTCCAGGCCACCATAAGGAAAAGCAAAGTAAGCTATTTCCCCAAATGTAGTGTAAGTTTAGGGAGAGACTCCTAGATCAATATTTCTTTGGATTTCCTACAGTGCTCAGAATAGTGTCTTGTTAGAATAAAAGACATAGTAAATATTTTTGTTTGACATGGCTTTCTTAAAGAATTTTTGTTTTTTACATTTCTTCCTGATTTCATCCATCTATTCTATAAACATCTGTTGAGTGATACTATGTGCAAGGCATTGCCTAAAACATGTACAGATCATTAAGACCCTATGCCAAGCATCGTATCTCATATAGATTAATTCCCACCTGTAATTCAAAAAGCATTATAGTAAGGTCTTTATTAGTTCTAGTGTTCCAGTTATATAATTATTTCAATGGCCTTGGAATAAACGAACTAAGAAACGAAAGCAGAAATCATTTAGCGATTTAAATATGGAGTCTGGGGCGCCTGGGTGGCTCAGTGGGTTAAAGCCCCTGCCTTCAGCTTGGGTTATGATCCCAGGGTCCTGGGATTGAGCCCCACATCAGGCTCTCTGCTCAGCAGGAAACGTGCTTCCCCTCCTCTCTCTCTGCCTGCCTCTCTGCCTACTTGTGATCTCTGTCTGTCAAATAAATAAATAAAATCTTAAAAAAAAATATGGAGTCTGGTCCAAAACCATATTCTAGGAGGTTCCAGAATTGATTATAATGATCCCTTACCTTGGAAAGGATGTGAAAGTCCCTTTCCTACTCTTTTCTCATAGGGATGAAGAAGACTTGGGTTCTTAAAGAGGATATTTTAAAAAGAGAATAAGGAGCAGAATAACATCCCTATAGACAATAGGATGCATACCAGAAAGATAAAACTACAAAATAGATCAAAATACTAACTTACTATTTGAAAACAAGGTGATAGGCTTTACAAACAATGCAAGAAATTCATAAATCAAATTTACAAAATATAGAAAAAAAAGGAACAGAATCCAGAAAAGATGACTCTACTTGATAAGACCATCTACAAAAAAACCTAAAGGTTAACATCATACTTAATGATGGAAGACTGAGTGATTTCCCTCAAAGATCAGGAGTAAAGGAAGGATATCCTTTCTCACTTTATTCAACATGGTTTGCAGGAAGTTTTGGCCACTGCAATATGGCAAGAAAAAGAAATAAAAGGCATACAAACTGTAAAGGAATAAATAAAATTGTTCCTATTTTCAGATGATCTCATTGCCAATGTAGAAAATCCCAAGGAATCTACCTAAAAAACTCCTAGCAAGGTCAGCAAATCCAGACTCAAGATCAACACACAGAAGTCAATTGCATTTCTATAACTAGTAATGAACACATAGAAACTGAAATTAAAAACAGAATACACAATATCATTTACAATAACGCCAAAGAAAATGAAATATTTAGGTATACAATTAACAAAAAAGGTAAAGGATCAGAAAGTAATATAACACTCTGTATTAATTATACTTACAAAAAGCCAGGGACACCTGGCTGGCTCAGTCCATTAAGCAGCATCAGGGAATCTCCTCCACCCTCTGCCTCTGCACTTCCCTCTAATTGTGCATGCTCTCTCTCTGTGTCTAATAAATAAATAAAATCCTTTTTTTTAAGGTAAAAAATCTATATATTGAAAATTACAAAATGATAATTATATAAAAAAATAGGATGTATACAAAGAGAAAGAGAGAGATTTGCTTATAACAATTGGCTCATACATTGTGGAGGATTGGTAAGTCCAAAATCTGCAGGATAGGTTACTAGGATGGAGACCCAGGGAAGGGTTGTAATTTGAGTCTAAAGGCTATCAGCTGGCAGAATACCTTCGTTGTTCAGCCTTTGTTCTAGCAAGACCTTCAACTGATTGCATGAATCCCACCCACATTATGAAGGGTAATCTGCCTTACTCAAAGTCCACTGATTTAAATGTTAATATCATTCATTTATGGGCTCTCTGTTCTGCTCCAGTGTTCTATGTGTCTATTTTTGTGCTGGCACCACTCTGTTTTGACTACTACAGCTTTGTAGTATATCTTGAAATCAGGAATTGTGATAACTCCAGCTTTGTTCTTCTTTCTCAAGATTGCTTTGGCTATTCAGGGTCTTTTGTGGTTCCATGCAGATTTTAGGATTATTTATTCCGATTCTGTGAAGAATGCCATTGGTATTTTGATAGGGATTGCATTGACTCTGTAGATTGCTTTGGGTAATATAGACATTTTAACAATATTAACTCTTCCATCCCATGAGCATGGAATATCTTTCCACTTGTGTCATCTTTAGTTTCTTTTATCAATGTTTTATAGTTTTCAGAATATAGGCCTTTTACCTCCTTGGTTAAATTCAATTTAATAATTTTAATAATTTTTATTTTTTTGGTGCAGTTGTAAATGGAATTACTTCCTTAATTTCTCATTCTGCTATTTCATTGTGAAGTATGACTCCACCATAAAGAGAGAATGAAATCTTGCCATTTGCAACAACATGGATGAACCTAGAAGGTGTTAAGTGTCAGATAGAGAAAGACAAATATGATATGATTTCACTTTGTGGAATCTAAAAAACAAAACAAATAAGAGGAAGCAAACAAAGAACAGAAACAGACCCACAAATACAGAGAACAAACTTATGGTTGCCAGAGAGGTAGAAGATGAGCAGATGTGCAAAATGAGTGAAGGAGAGTGGGAGATACAGGTTTCAAGTTATGGAACAAATAAACCACAGTAACAAAAGGTCAAGAATTTAAAAAATGTTAATATTATTCCAAAAACACTTTCAAATAAACATCCAAAATAACTTTTGACCAAAGGTCTGGGCACCATAGCCCAGCCAAGGTGACACATAAAATTAACTATCATAATTATGAACTCAAAAGAGACCTAAACAAATGGAGGAGCATACTGTGTTAACAGATTGGAAGACTCAGCATAGTAAAGATGAGGATTCTTCCTAAATTTCTCTATTGGTTTAATGAAATTCCAATCAAAATCCTAGCCCCATAACACTACCAATAGTGCATTCTAACAGATGACTTATTTCTTTTAGTGGTATCTGTATTACATCCATTTGAATAATTTCCCTTCTTTTACATAATCTTTGGACATGTAATGCCTAAAGGAAATGATCAGTCACTATTTGTTGAATTAATAAAACTTAAATTCCTTACTTTAAAAAAAAATCCCAGCAAGGCTTTTTTTAGACATAAACAAACTTATTTTTAGAATTATATGAAAAGGCACAGGCCCTGGGACAGCTGACCAATCTTGAAAAAGAAGAATGAAGTGGGAGGAATCACTCTACTCAATACTGAAACTTAGTATAGATCAATAGTAATCGAGATATTGTAGCTTTGCAAATAAATACATGGAAGTTAAAGAATACACAATTGCACACAAAATAATAAGATACCTAGGAATAAATTGAACCAAAGAGGCAAAGAATCTGTACTCAGAAAACTATACAGTACTCATGAAAGAAATTGAAGAAGACCCAAAGAAATGGAAAAACAGTCCCTGCTCCTGGATTGAAAGAAAAAATACTGTGAAAATGTCTATGCTGCCTAGAGCAATCTACACATTTAATGTAATCCCTATCAAAAAACCATCAATATTTTTCAAAGAAATGGGACAAATAATCCTAAAATTTATATGGAACAAGAAAAGACCCCGAATAGCCAGAGGAAAGTTGAAAAAGAAAACCAAAGCTGGCAGCATCACAATTCCAGACTTCAAATTCTATTACAAAGTTGTAATCATCAAGACAGTGTGATACTGGCACAAAAACAGATACACAGATCAATGGAAAAGAACAGAGAACCCAGAAATGGACCGTCAAATCTATGGTCAACTAATCTTCAACAAAGCAGGGAAGAATGTCCAACGGAAAAAAGACAGCCTCTTCAACAAATGGTGTTGGGAAAATTGGTCAGCCACATGCAGAAGAATGAAACTGGACCATTTCCTTAGACCACACACAAAAATAGACTCAAAATGGATGAGAGACCTCAATGTGAGACAGGAAACCTTAAAAAATCCTTGAAGAGAACACAGGCAGAAACCTCTTTGACCTCAGTCACAGCAACTTCTTCCTAGAAACATCACCAAAGGCAAGGGAAGCAAGGGCAAAAATGAACTATTGGGACTTCATCAAGATCAAAAGCTTTTGCACAGCAAAGGAAACCGTCAACAAAATCAAAAGACAACTGACAGAATGGGAGAAGATATTTTCAAACAACATATCAGATAAAGGGCTAGTATCCAAAATCCATAAAGAACTTATCAAACTCAACACCCAAAGAACAGATAACCCAATCAAGAAATTGGTAGAAGACATGAACAGACATTTCTGCAAAGAGGACATCCAAATGGCCAATAGGCACATGAAAAAGTGCTCAATATCACTTGGCATCAGGGAAATACAAATCAAAACCACAGTGACATACCACCTCACACCTATCAGAATAGCTAAAATTAACCAGTCAGGAAATGACGGGTGTTGGCAAGGATTCAGAGAAAGGGGAACACTCCTACACTGTTAGTGGGAATGCAAGCGGTGCAGCCACTCTTGAAAACAGTATGGAGGTTCCTCAAAAAGTTGAAAATGAAACTACCTTATGACCCAGCAATTGCACTACTGGGTATTTACCCTAACTATACAAAGTTAGTGATCCAAAGGGGCACGTGCACCTGAATGTTTATAGCAGCACAATATGTCCACAATAGCCAAACTATGGAAAGAGCCTAGATATCCATCAACAGATGAATGAATAAAGAAGATGTAGTACATATATACAATGGAATATTATGTGGCCATCAAAAAAATGAAATCTTGCCATTTGCAACAGTGTGGATGGAACTAGAGGATATTATGCTAAGTGAAATAGTCAATCAGAGAAAGACAATTATCATATGATCTCACTGATACAAGGAATTTGAGAAACAAGACAGAGGATCATAGGGGAAAGGAGGGGAAAAATGAAACAAGACAAAACCAGAGAGAGAGAGACAAACCATAAGAGACTCTTAATCTCAGGAAACAAACTGCAGGCTGCTGGAGGGGAAGGCTGTGGGAGGGATGGGGTGGCTGGGGGATGAACATTGGGGACGGTATATGCTATGATGAATGCTGTGAATTGTGTAAGACTGATGAATCACAGATTCATACCCCTAAAACAAATACATTATACGTTAATTTTAAGAAAAACTTCAAATTAAAAAAAAAAGAAAGAAGGCATCCAAATTGACAAGGAAGAAGTCAAACATTCACTCTTTGCAGACAACATGATACTCTGTGTAGAAAACCCTAGGACTCCACCAAAAAATTACTAGAACTGATACAGGAATTCAGCAAAGTTGGAGGGTATAAAAATCAAAAGACAGAAATCTGTTGTATTTCTATACACCTATAATGAAGCAGCAGAAAGAGGAATCAAGGCATTGGTCCCATTTACAGTTGCCCCAAAAACCATAAGATACCTAAGAATAAACCTAAACAAAGAGGTGAAAGATCTGTACTCTGAAAATATAGAACACATATGAAAAAATTGAACAAAACACAAAGAAACGGAAAAACATCCCATGCTCGTGGATTGGGAGAACAAATATTGTTAAAATGTCTCTACTAGCCAAAGCAATTTACACATTCAGTGTAATCCTTATCAAAATACCACCAGCATTTTTCACAGAACTAAAACAATCCTTGCATGGAACCAGAAACGACCCCAAATACCCAAAGTAAGGTTGAAAAAGAAAACCAAAGCTGGAGGCATCAGAAGTTCAGACTTATACTATATTACAAAGCTGTAGTCATCAAGCCAGTATGGTACTGGCACAAAAACAGACACATAAATCAATGGAACAGAGTAGAATAACCCAGAAATGGACCCACAGCAAAGGAGGAAAGAATATCCAATGGAAAAAAAAGACTCTTCAACAAATGGTATGGGGGAAATTGGACAGCCACATGGAGAAGAATGAAACTGGACTATTTCTTACACCATACACAAAAATAAACTCAAAATGGATGAGAGGCCTAAATGAGAGACAGGAACCCATCAAAATCCTAGAGAAGAACAGAGGCAACAACCTCTTTGACCTTGGTCATAGCAACTTCTCGATAGATACATCTCTGGAGGCAAGGGAAACAAAAGCAAAAAGGAACTATTGGGATTTCATCAAGATAAAAATCTTCTGTACAGCAAAGGAAACAGTCAACAAAACTAAAGGCAACCCATGGAGTGGGAAAATATGTTTGCAAATGACATATCAGATAAAGGGCTAATATCCAAAATCTATAAAGAACCTATTAAGCTCAACACCCAGAAAATAAATAATCCAGTTAAGAAAAGGCAGAAGACATGAGCAGACATTTCTGCAAAGAAGACATACAAATGGCTAACAGACATAAAAAATGCTCAACATCATTCATTATCAAGGGAATCAAAACCATGATGAGATACCAACTCACATCAGTCAGAATGGCTAGAATTAACAACTCGGGAAACAACAGATGTTGGTGAGGATGTGGACAAAAAGTAACCCCCTTACACTGTTGGTGAGAATGAAAACTGGTACAGCCACTCTGGAAAATAATGTGGAATTTCCCCCAAATGTTAAAAATAGAGCTACCGTATGACCCAGCCACTGAACTACTATAAATTTATCTAAAGGATACAAAAATACTGATTCAAGGGGGCACATGCACCCTGATGCTAAAAGCAGCACTGTCAATAATAGCGAAATTATGGAAAGAGCCCAAATGTCAATCAACTGATAAATGGATAAAGAAGATGTGATAAATGGATAAAGAACAATGGAATATTACTCAGCTATCAAAAAGAATGAAATCTTGACATTTGAAATGATGTGGATGGAACCAAAGCAAAACTTATTTTGCTTATGCTAAGCAAAATAAGTTAGAGAAAGACAAAAACTGTAAGATTTCAGTCATATGTGGAATTTAAGAAACAAACAGATGAACATACGGGAAGGGAAGAAAAAAAAAAGATGAAAACAAAAAGGGAGGCAAACCATAAGAGACTCTTAACCTATAGAAAACAAACTGAAGGTTGCTGGAGTGGAGAAGGGTAGGGGGATGGTCTAAATGGGTGATGGCATTAAGGAGGACACTTGATGTAATGAGCACTGAGTATGATATGTAAGTGATGAAGCACTAAATTCCCCTGAAACTAATACTACACTATATGTTAACTAACTTGAATTTAAATAAAATCTTGGAAGGAAAAAAAAAAGATATTGTGGTTTTGGCACAGGGATAAACACACAGGTCAGTGGAACTAAATAGAGCTCAGAATAGACCACAAAAATATGTGCAGCTGATTTTTGAGAAAGATGTACAAGCAATTCAGTGCAGAAGGAAGGATAGCCTTTTCAATACATGGTATTGGAGCAATTGGACATCTATAAGAAAAAAAAAGTGGACTTTAACTTTTTGCAAAAATTAACTAAAAATAGATTATGGACTTAAATGTAAAACAGAGAAGGAAGAAGGGGCTTCAGTAATTGAGACTAAACTAGAAGCATAAAAGTGAATAAACACAATTGATAATAATCTAAGAATAATAAGAAGTGAAAAGGAATTTTTAAAATTATACATAAAAGAGGTTTTTTTTACTTTAAAAAAATTTTTTTTTAATTTTATTTCTTTTCAGCGTAACAGAATTCATAGTTTTACACCACACCCAGTGCTCCATGCAATACGTGCCCTCCATAATACCCACCACCTGGCTCCCCCAACCTCCCACCCCCCGCCCCTTCAAAACCCTCGGTTGTTTTTCAGAGTCCACAGTCTCTCATGGTTCATCTCCCCCCAATTTCCCCCAACTCCCTTCTCCTCTCCATCTCCCCATGTCCTCCATGTTATTTGTTATGCTCTGAAAATAAGTGAAACCATATGATAATTGACTCTCTCTGCTTGACTTATTTCACTCAGCATAATCTCTTCCAGTCACGTCCATGTTGCTACAAAAGTCGAGTATTCATCCTTTCTGATGGAGGCATAATACTCCATAGTGTATATGGACCACATCTTCTTTATCCATTCGTCGTTGAAGGACATCTTGGTTCTTTCCACAGTTTGGCGACTGTGGCCATTGCTGCTATAAACATTGGGGTACAGATGGCCCTTCTTTTCATCACATCTGTATCTTTGGGGTAAATACCCAGTAGCGCAATTGCAGGGTCATAGGGAAGCTCTATTTTTAACTTCTTGAGGAACCTCCACACTGTTCTCCAGAGTGGCTGTACCAACTTGCATTCCCACCAACAGTGTAAGAGGGTTCCCCTTTCTCCACATCCTCTCCAACACACGTTGTTTCCTGTCTTGCTGATTTTG